>QEYB01000281.1:0-25401 GCA_017562135.1 Dipylidium caninum | reverse complement strand
GAAATGCCTCCTTTCACAGTGACTCCGCAGGCAGGTGGAGACGTGGCGACCGGAGGATGTGAGGCTTTGACGAAACGAGACAAAGACGGTTGAAAACCGCAAAATTTCTGAATGCGGCATTGTAAAGGCCGTAATTTGATCGTGAGGTCAAATGCTACCCCTCCAACTAGAGAGACACCGACCGTCTCTCCGATTGGGGACCGTAGTGAAAGAGGGCGCGAAAGTTAAGGGCAAACACGTCCACAGGTCAGTGTGGAGAGGGTAAGAAGAGATGGGACGACTTACGACGACGACGACGGACGAGAGGCTCTGACCAGCAAAAAAAAGAAAAACTGCGGGAAATTGGTGGTTCCCCAAAGGAATTCGAGCCGCGGATGGGGGAGAAATGCTCCCCCAACCTCGGTCAATTGTGACGGGCTGGAGGCTTGTGTGTCCGCTGAGGGAAGATTCGCCACCGCCGGCTGGCCTAGAATCTCTCGAATGTCCAACCATTCCCTTCTTTTCGACTTTGCACGGTGAATCGCCATTCATCGTCTCGCATGCTGCAGGCAACGCGGTGGAATCCTCGTCAGGCACTTCACTTGTCGGTATTTAATATTTTTTCGAAAGCAAACTGAAGCAATGAAGCTCGTGTGTCAGTCAGGAGAGCCACGAAGCGCTCTACTAAGCGGGAAATGCAACAGTTCGATAGAGGGGGGTGGGTGGGGGGGGCGAGGAATTTCGAGGGCCACCTCGTTCCAATCGGCCCTAATAACCTCACTGAGAGGGTCGCGGAGGTGGCGGAGGAAGACCGAGGCCTTCATGCCGCAAAGACCTTGATTGCCGCCTGCGAGGAGGAAGTGCTCGAGGGGCGTTAGAATCGTTGTCAGGTGAACAACCTGTTAAAGAAATTTAAACTGTGTCCCCATTGGAAAGGGACGTCCACAAAAGGGTGGTTTTGTGCTGATCCCAGGTGGTAGTCCCCGCAGTGGCGCGCGCAAGCCCGATGAGCACAACGGACACAAAGTCGCCGCGGTTGGTGACATTCGTATTAATCGGGAAACTATGAAATGGGCGTCTGTGCCTCGTCTGTGTCCAAGCGGTGACTGCGAGAGAAGCATCGTTACTTTGCCCCTTCGAAATCGTTGATGAAAATTTCCAAAGTTACTCTTCTCACTCATTCCGTAGGGGTTTTTGCTTGTTTGAGTCCCATTTTCACCTTATTTTTCGCCCTAAACCAGAGTGGAAACAACGACGCAAATTATAACTTCCGCTTTGCTCACACGAGTTCATATTTACTCGTAGCGCAGTTAAACAAGGCTCGAGTAACATGTTTAACGGAGGCAATCGGAGGTGGATTCACCGAGTGGGAAAAGTGCGGTGAGGTTGGCCTCCAAAAGATTCCCCTCTGAAGCTTTGAGTTATCGTCAGGGGGTTTCGAGGAAGGACCATCGGCCCCTGTGGCCGACGAGGAGGAGGAATTCAGGACGACGACGGACTGTGGACTGTGCGCGTCTCACACACGAAACCCAGTTGTGGACTTGTGTCTAAAACTAAAGAGAAAACCGGCCAAACAGCTAAGGTTGTGCTAAAAACATCAGCGCTTATGTTAAATGGGCAAGAAAACGGTGGACTTCAGTTGGACAGATGCAACTGCAACGGGAAAGGCGCACTCGTCGACGCTTCCTTCGCCACCATCTTTGCATCAAATCTCAGCACTTCCAATGCAAAGGGGCACTTCGCATGAGAATCGAAAATGAGCAAGCAAATGGGTGGACGAGAAGAAAATTGTGGTTAGACATATGATGGATGCCAAAAGAGGGAGCCTGCTTTGTTCCTCCCTTCTTTCCTACAGAACACCAGATGAAAGCATGCGAGCGGGCGCAATTCCATTGGTCGTGGATGGATGAGAAACTTCTACTTATCTCCAGGCGCCCGGTTCAGCGTTTCCTGCGGCCCAATATTTTAGGAGTGCAGGTGGCCTTGAATCTCGGATAGGGGCTTTTCGGGCAATCAGACGTCTGCGGCATTCTTTGGCGCCCCCTGTTAGGAACAGGAAAAGGAGACCAAAGGGTCAGCTATTCTATGTTGGATTGCCCCTCCTTCCTTCTTCCTTTTTTCCGACAGCCACCAGACCAAACCATTAACAACCGGAGGAGTCTAATCGTCCTGACTGAAAGTGATGTTAGACATGAGAAAAGAAAATGGAGAAAGAAGGAAAAAAAAAGCCAAACAGCACTGCCTAATCGACACGGGCGCCATCTCACTGCACGATGAGGAGGAGGCTGAACGCCGAACCACAGGCAAATTCACCGTCATCCTCCTCATCCACCCGATCACTTACGTTCGCCGTAATATGGAATATATTTAGGAGAAAACCACATACACTCACCAAAATGAGGTGTGAAAAGACTTTGAATCGTTTATTTAAATCTAAAAGTAAACACTTCTTCCCACAAGGCATGTCTGCCTTGGCCAATCGTTGGCAGAACGTTGTAGATTGCAAGTGAAATTACTTCGACTGAATGCAATAGAAAACTTAAAAATTTTTGTCTTGTATTTTCCACTTATATTCAACACTGGTTTCATTGTTTTCAACCGGAAATGATGACGGTGATGACCACCGAAGGTGTTTATCCATCGCGAGTGCTTTTCACCGTTGCACCGACTCGAGTGGTCAGCGCCGACTCCCACGCCCGAGGCAGTCGGACGCTCACGCAGAGGATCAGTCGTTTGACGCCGTCCACTCGACTCGAGACGTGAACCGTCGGGGAGAGGAATGCGACCGCAGTCTAACAATGCCGACAAAGGTCTCCCTCGCCACAATACTGCGTCGAAATGTGTGGAGGTGCCTCCGCCAGTCGTTCCCACCCCCCATGGGATCGGGCGACAGTTGGAGTCGTGTGATGGGTTCCCACTCGACCGCAACAGCAAAGCTAACAGCCGTCCAGCCACCCGGCGTGGGCGGCCAGTGTTTCGTCCATTCCGAAAGGGTCACTTTTGGGCGGCGGTCACGTGGCAGGACTCCTTCACTCTCCCCTAGAAAAGGTAATTATCACCGACAAAAGGGGAATGAGAAGTGCTCTAAGTTGGCCCAACCAAAGGTCCCCTCTTCATTAAAAACAAAGAAAGAAAACAATTTCGCCGAGGGGGCGGTGGGAGGGCGGGGCAGAAATTTTAATAAATGTCGTTCCAATCCCCGTCCCCCACGGCCCAGCAAGAGGCAAACGCCTATCGCCGCCTTGTGGCACTTCAATCTGCCATGTTCATACTTCTACGCAGCCTAAACTTGTCATTCGTTTCGTGGGCTTCAATTCAACTAGCCCCGCAGCATTTGTTGATGGGAATGAAGGTTGTTTCCCTGACGTCTCAAGCCCCTCCACACGATCTTACCGGCGCCGATGGGGAGGTGGAGGGGCCGAGAGGGCAAAATATTATTGGTCCCATTAGGTGGAACACCACGGGCAGGTTCTTCGTGTTCTCCTTCACAAAAGTTGGCGAAAAAGTGTTCTGAAAGCCTATCTCTGAGCTATTTGCGCCTAAATGTATACTTGCTTTTGTGTCAGATTCATCCAGTTGCCTAAATCAAGTGTAAGAAGGTTATCAAAACTGTGCGGATTGCGACCTTAATCTGTCATTGGACACTAAATCTCGACCAAAATTGGTGCACACACACGAGAAATGGCAGTAGTTTCGTCTTAAATGTCTGTATATACGAATATATCAGTACGACAGATAGGTAGGGGTACGAGGGGCAACAGTATTCGTGGCGCGGTCCGTGTCTGAAGCACCTTTGTACATTGAACAGAGAGGAGAGGTTGGGCAATCATCGACTTTAGGTGAAGGCTCGCGGATAGATGAGCTCCACGCCGTCCAATTCGCGAGCCAATTTTTTAACGTAGGCGAAGAGACAGGCTTGAAAGGCGCTGATAGGAATTTGGTTGGCTCGCAAACGTTCACCCATTAACTGTTCACACACTTCCAATGCCTCGTCCACTCGTTGGCTTGAGATCAACCGATCCTGTGTCAAAAGAGGAAGAAATAACCTCCAATCGTGTCGTAGTAGCTGGAAACGTGGAAAGCTACATTAATGCACTTGATTAATATTCCTCTGCAATTTCGTACAATAATTTAGAAGTGGAATATTCTCAGTTTCTTCTCTATTCATCACTAAATATACCTTTTTAAGAACACCTATGACCGCCTAAACAGTTATGGATTTGATAACGTTCGTTTAGGATTAAAGTGATCTGATTAGAGTTTTGCATTTTAAAAATTGCAAATACAGAAACAGGATAAGCCAAAAATCTTCGTCGTTTTTTTGCCAGCTAGAACTCACCTTGCATAAAACGTCGAGTTCTCACAATTTCCATGCCTTCGCACTCAAACTTACCTCTTCCACTTACATGGAGCAATGTGTTCATACATTCTTGTTATAATGGCTTATCACTATCGTTGGAAGAGAGGAAGTTTAAATATCATCCGGAGAATCACAAAGACCCTCTCCGTCATTGCAAATCTATGTGATCACTCAAAAGATTACAACTCTCTTTCCGTGTAAATATTCAGAGCAATGCGAACCTCGCAATCACTCGATAACGCGTTTTCCATATTATTGACATCGAATTTGACAACCTTTCTCTGGACACTTAAAACAAATGAACATCTGTGCAGCATCGCCTTAAAAAACTACAACTATGCCATAATCCATATTCAGCAAGTAATAAATGTTACACTTTTCTCGTGTAAATTAGATGGGTTTGTAGTGTTGCGTTATCCACAGCTTTCAGCTCGGTAATTAACGTTTTTTCAAGTAGCTCTTAATGCTATGAAAAGGACAAAATAAATTCAGAACAGTGAGTCCTTCGGCATTAGTATGAGGCTGAAAATTGCTGAATGAAGATAACGGTCTACATTCTTTGAATGTTTGGTGCAACCATCAAACAACCATCCGCTTGCAGTGAAAAACCTTTTCTTTTTGAAAACGTATGGTCTAAGTAAAATGTTCAGGTTTCGAAGCTAATCTACGCCCTAAGCTAATGAAAAATCATTCGTTAAGAATGATTTATTTTAGAGCCACTTTATTAGAGTAAAATGCGACCGGATTTACGCAATAGATTAGGTCGAAATATGCCAGTTATTAAAGTACCGTAATAAATTTACAATTAAAGTACCTCCTTTCTAGTTGATCATTTTCGACAGAAACTAATCAGATTAAGAGGACACAGTGAAGCTAGTTGTGATGTGATTTGGGAGGTAATGTTGCAGCAGTGTCAAGCATTGCTGAGCAGAGTAAATGTTTAGAGCCATCAAACTCACCGAAAGCCGTTCGGGCAGAACTGCGGCCTCAGCAGACGCGACTACAAAGAGAGTGGAAGCTAGAGCGGTTAAGACATATGCAAGCATTTTCATTGCACTCTTGCGGTATCGTTTCAGGCGTTTTCTCGAGTGACAACGAGAGCAGCGTGAGAGCACAACCCAGTTGCTAATTTAACGGTCTTCAGGCTACACCTCGACTTTTTATACAGCCGGTCTGACAGGTGATTGGCTAGTTTGTGCATGTGAGTGCGGGTGGATGGACCGAAGGATTGATGAACTTGCAACCACTCATTAGGAGGTGAAACAGCCATGGGGGACACTATATGCTACATTGAAGAAAGTCTAAATAAACACCACAAATTAGTGTTCCCTTACAGAAGTTCAAATTCCAACTAAAGTGGTGGGGCAGAGTTGTAACGAAGGTTATAAGAAGAGGAGGCTGAAGAGAAGGCATGTTGTCCTCACCATTAGCTTGAAGGTCTTCAGTCTCTCTGACGCTTCTCTCGCAAATTACAATGAAAAACAAAGAAGCATATAGGGTGGTAGTCGCCTCTCAGATGGAGCATTGGTGAAAAGCTATGGTGCACGTTAGCGGACCTCTGGGGCATTTTCTCCCAAGAAAAGGGGTTTTTGCACCACCCAAGCCCCGAAAGATGAGTAGGAGAGGAAAACGGGCATGCATGTCATGAAAACTTCCTGTGTAGATTACTCGGCACAACTTGCATTATGACTACTCTGGTTTTACTCAAGAAATCGAGGCAGAACTTGGATCTGGGATCGAAAGATGGCCTCACTGGGGTAGACAAGGTGTTGAGGACGTGGGTTGTAAACACAACTCGAGGCATGGAATGCCATGTGGGCAAAGGATGCCTCTGAAACGCCTCGAAGGGACATCGAAGATCATCTTTTATCCTCGAGAGTTGTGCTCGTTCCACACCGTCAGGCTAGGACAAAATAAAGACAAAATCCTACGAAATTATCCCATTTATTAAATGTCGCCATGTTAAAGAAACTCCGACGAGTTTTTTTGTCCCAACATCATATTTCCCCTTATCTTCTACCTCGACTGTTAACCCAACGAGCCGAGTAAACATTGCCGTATCACATTGCTCCGGTGGGAATTCTCACGCCTTAACTCGCCTTCACCTCATCCTTCTGCCTCCCGACTAGCGGCGGGGACATCGCAGCCACGCAAGAACACATCAGGCGGCAAAGTTTTCCTCTCCGAGAGACCGAGAAGCCTCCAATCGCTGCGGATGCTCTAATCTCCCACCAACAACGGTGGAGTAGGCCAAGAATTGGGCATTCTCGGTTCCCTCTGCCGACAGGAGGGTGGTAGGAGTGATGTCCTGTCGCTGGTGTCACCTTTTTTCTGCACACAGTCACCTCTAGCGTATGCATCATGTGAGGAAATTAGTCCTCCCCCCTTTCCCCATTAAATTCTTCTATTGTGTTCCGGTTGTAGGAAGTCATAACGTCGGAGTAGCCCGCAATTCTGCGCTGACTCCCCTCCAACCCGCCTATCATCTGCCTCGGTAAGGCATATCATTAAGACGAACTTTTGCGCCTCCCCTTTATGCGCCTTAGTTGGATTTAAATTACAGCCTTGCGGGGTGATGAATGGACTGCGTACGATGCGTTCGTCCGCTCGGGCAATAGAGCACAGGCTGCTGTCTGTCGACACTCCCGTCTACGACGGCAAGGCGTCCATCCGCCACCGTTTACAAACCACCCGGTCACGGGACACCGCCACTTGACGTCTGATTTTGACAGGACCGGCCTTTTTGGGCAGGTTAAGAAGGGAAAAGAGCCATTTAAATTTACAAGTGGAAGTTGGGCACTCGAGTGTTTCAACTAATGGGTGCTTTTGTACCCCACCAATGCTCAGCCTCCGCCCTCCATCCACTACGACGTGAAAAGGGGAAAATGGGGGAGAACTGTGAGTCCGAGACCACGTTTGCCGGCTTCAGGGCCCCAATTTGTCTCTTGCCGCGATGGTGAGGCGCTTTTCTCCACCCTGATGCCACCGATATCACCACGTCTCTTTCGCCATTTACTCCTCTTTACCAACCACCTCGTATAGGACAATTGCGTGAGGCGTAGACAACTTGCCTCCCCTTCCGGAGGTAGAGAAGGTGGAAGGCCTTTTTACAGCCTCTTAATCCGTCTGCTCTTAGCTCCAACAAAGCGAAAATTTAGCGCAGTTGAGTTGCGGAATTGCTGAAGTCGTTTATGGTAAAAATTCCTCTTCTCATTGCCAGCCTGACCTACTTGATTTCTCCCCCAATTGCCATCAGCAGATACTTGAAGTTGAGATTAGATGCAGGTGACTGCTCATGCTGAATAACAAAGACGGAGGGGTGACAAATGGCGCGGAAGGAGGCTGGAAGGTGGCGGTAGTTTGAGGAGAGGTAAAAGATTGTGAATCCGAAGATTTGAGGTACACTCGAAAGCATTTGTCACGACCATCGCCGACGCCTTAGTGGGCGGTTCTAATGGTTTGAGGATCCACAACTCTAACCAAAGCCGTGGGATAATGAATGTCTCACCTCTGGCATCGTCGAATCTCAGAATGCCTGGACGCGCCGAGAAGTGACTGTTCTGCACCAAATGAAGTTTAGTTGGAGGGAGAAAAACCACCTATGGAATGCTTACGAATTCCATGGCTTCGTTAGTCTAAAAAACAGTTTTACCACTACACGGGAGGTAATGCCGAAGAATGCATGGAGACGACCCCGTCAGTTAGCTTATTTCCACTGACATAAGTAAAATCTCCAACTCACACAAGCACGAAGAAAGTTTCAAGTGAAACAAATAACTTAGAGGAAACTTTGCCACCACAAATAAATACTCCGATCGAGCAAATCCGTCGAATAAACACTGCGCCCCGAAGACGGGTATTTTCGCCATCATGAGGCTGAAGGATGGTAGTTGACCGATCACACACGTGACAGCTGTCAACTCCACCTTCCACGCTTGCCCCACGCAAGTGCTCCGCCTCCCATCAATTCCACTTCAACTTCCCTCTCTCCATTTTGTCACTGTTTCCTTCTCTCGAACTTTCGTCAACAAGAGAAAAACAATTTTTGCCTTCACTTGAAGAGTGACTTCACCCTGTCGTGGTGTCGACGGGCATCGAAGGCTCTGCTCTCCACGTCCATGCCACGTTTACCAGACACTTTGCGTAACAGTGCTCCTGTGGCGGTTGCTCTACTGCATTTGCAGACCAGCCTTTCTTTCCAAACCCTTCATAATTTGCCGCAGAATAGGTTTTGTTTTCTTTCTTCACTCGTCACTGAAATCGGAAAAGGGGAGGGGGAAAGGAAGGGGATTTTGGTGTCGTCGGAGAAGGCTTGAAAGCCACAACAACTGGCTAAAGGTGGATGTCAACACGCCGTCAGTGCGAGGAAGTGACGCCAATGTCTCCCAAGGGGTTGTCCACTCTCTCACTCGGGAATTCGATGTCCCCTTGGCGTGATGACGCGGGCGCGCATGTCCACGAAGGCTCGCCGCAGTATTACGCCCGTTGAAGTGTATCGTTGGGGGTTGAGGCACTGCTCGGAAAGGTCGCGGTCTCCTCGCAAGTTGGACTTTTAGCCAGTGCGTACAAAACCTTCTTTCCTATTTTAATTAGTCCGAACACTCCACCCCACACGCACACTTTGCTTGCACGCCCTCATGTCTCATCGGTCGGTCTCCTTCTTCTCACCAGCAGATTCATCCGACTAAGTGATACTTAAGTGGTAGCAGGGAAGGCAACAGGGCGCAGAATGGAACAAGTAATTTAAGCATTCTCTCCAGGGAGAAATGAAATTGTCACGTGCCCAGAAAGTCTGTGTCGCAGGATCTGTCGTAAAAGTTTTGCAAGAGACGTGAAAGAGTGTAAGGCATTATTAGCGTCTGAGTGATTTCACACTGTTAATGCATCTACGACAAGTGAGAAGTGCGTGTTAGTAAAGCGAGAAGCAAAGCAAGAATGGGAGTACTTCAGTTTGTTGCGCAGCTTCTCTGTATTTTCTTTTTTGTCCTCTCAAACTACACTGATACCAAAAATAGATTCAATTTTTTAGGTTTATAGTCTTCAAAGTGTCCGCTCTGGCAATTGCCGCCCAACTGCTCACATTTATCTAAAGACCAGCCCATTTAAACATCGCCAATTTATGCGTTTATTAACACTGGGGTGTACAAAACACCTAAGAAAAAATATTGTTGAAGTGCCAGTATGTGATTAGATAAGCCATTAGCATTGTGCCTCGCTATATATACAGCACTGATAATCTAAATTACAAGGTTATGCAATCTCCTTTCGGCTTCTAGGAAGGTTTATTACATAAAAAAACTCACACCTGAAGGCAAAGATAAATCACATATTTATTTGGTCTGGCTAGATGTGGATGTAAATTATAAATGATATTCTTAAACACAGGCCCACTCAGATGGTCTGCAAACGGACTGTCGGACTTGGCGAAATGATATAATCAACCGTGAGGTGTATTTAAGGAAGCTCGAATTTAGCACTTTCCTTTCTACTCATTGCGGCCTACCGGACGTAGCCCCTATAGTCTAAGATAGCATCATTTTTGGGGAATATCCTCGTAAGCAACTAATTATATGGCTCTTGTAACGAAATGGGGGAAGCATGTAGGAGGTTAATCCACATTGGAATCTGTATTCAGTGTAAAAGTAATAACTGTTTTTGGATACACTTTGACCAAATATATAACTTGATGTGTCGCTAATGGTGCTACGCAATGGCATTGGGCTGAGCCCCGAGCCCTGTGTATTGCACTTTCGACTCCCTTTCACCTTAAATTACCCATTAACAAATAAGCAAAAAATGAAAGCAAAAAACACAAAAACACAAGTGTGGCGAGAATAAAATATTGGCAGATCACGAGCAAATCAGCATCAAAAGTCTTCCAGGTATCAGCTTTGAGAAGTTTAGCGCCTGGAACTCCTTTCAAGTATCTCACCACTTCACGTTAAATTAGTTGTAATCAAGTGCAATGTTGCTTTGAGCATACCAAACAGCATTGTGTAAAATAAACAGCGGCGAAAATTCAACTGTTGTAGTAAGTAGACAGACGTTGCGAGAAAACACATAGCGCCTTTCTGAGAGATGGTGAAAATGTATGTTTGCAAATTATGGAGAAATAGCTTACTACTTTTAGCGAAAATGGGGCCTTAAGTGGTTCTCACCGCTATATTCCAATCCAATTTTTCCAAAAGCGCTCTACCTAGATTCCATGCACGCAACGAAAGTATAAAGGCTTGAGACATATTAATTAAAATCCAAGAAATAACCTTAGAGGAAGGAAAAGAGTTACCTTTGCTGCTAGAAATCACCTACTAGCAACTGCGAGTATGTTAGGCTTGTACATGGTAATGCTGCCATCTGATAATTTAGTGCGGTCCAGACCAAAATCTATTTGTGACACCTTTTTGTGTTTCCATACGTAACTCTATTTTTATGTTTAAACTAAATTGTAAGGCAGTTTGATACTGTTATTTTTTTATTTTCCGCATAAATTTCTTTATGTGGTCAAGATACGGAATGTAACTGATTGGCTGAATTCGCGACTGCTAGATGACGAATGTCTATTCAACATTGTTGCTCTCAGGGACCGCCGGATCATTCATCGCCACGAGCCCGTATATTTCCTTTTTAAATCTCGTCGAGTGCGACGCGCCATCGTCATGGCGAAAAACGCTACCCTTTGAACACACTCTTGATTCGAAATGTCAAAGAAGTTTGATGGGTTCTCTCGATGCTTGTTGAGATTTGTAGGAAATAGTATCTCTCCATATACTGGTTGTGAATAACAGGATCGATGAAGTTGGAATTAAAGGATTGAAATGGGAAATTCATGAAAAAGTCTGACAGACCGATACACCCAAAACGCTTGGAAGAGCTTGGGGCTCAAAGATTGGCCATCAATGTACATTAAACGGACCCAAATGTTGAAGCCGCCCTATGGACAATATTCTAGCCTCAAAACCCCTTGAAGAGGGTGATTCAAGCTTATCTGAATGAACAATAGACTGCGCAAGCGCAAAGTAAAAGCTTCATTCCTCAAAAGTTTTAAATTGTTAGTACACACTTTGGCATGGAAAACGACAAAACATAAACTAGGTAACAGCAGTTTCGTGAGATTGATCCCGAGCAGCTGAGAAAGCTGCTCAAGAAGAAAAATTGGCTCGAGATGCTCGGCCGAAAAGGAGTTAATAGCGGACCATCCGAAAAATTGTAGATGGTAAGCGCTGACTTTCCAGAAAAGTTTGTCTTTAGACTTTATAATGTATTACATAAATCAGCATCTTTTTGTAGCCATTCACATTTGTACTCACGCATCTGTTTTCAATACGTTTTCCTCCGTATACTGTCGTATAATTTTGAGGAAGATTATTCTCTAACACATCACAGTGTCTCATCGTCATCATACGAATGAGAGATATGTTTTAAAACCTTTCAGCAAGTTATTACTTCAGTGTTTGTAATAGCGTGGACTTAACCACATACCGAAGCTTTTTACGCTCCTTAGTAAAACCATTTTCCGATTTGAACCATTCACTATAAATGTAATATAGACGACTGATTGTTTTTTATATCTGACAGATTGCTGAGTCCGTTATCCAAAAGCAAACCGAACGAAAAGTGGAGAATCCCTTTTTAGGTGAGCATAAAGCCCTTTTCTGGATCTTTGAAGTTGATAAGCGACATGATCTATATAGACAATCCTCTACTGACTACACATTCTTTAGGAGAGGACCAATTTAACTCAGGCTGGGTTGGATATTTTAGTATGACGAACCTTGGGTCGACATGACGGAAGGTAACGAATATCTAAGCCTGCTTCCGAGTAAGTATGTATACTATTGTTCTACCTCGACAACAAAGTCACTGAGTTTATACGGCTTGGTAACTTTTTAGAGTAAACAGCTCTCTCTACTTATATGGTATTTAGTGTTTGTGAAACTGTTATGATCTTTCTCATATCACCGAACTAATTAAAATATCAATTATGGCGTATTGTCATTGTTAATGTTAGATTAGATGTTATTTTGAAGAACCCCCTCATAAAGGCTGATAAATGGTTTGAGGTTGTCTATCTGCCTCGACTTTGATATACGCTGGATTAGATATCTATCGATTGAATTGTATTTGGACAATCAATAACTTATTTTTGAACACTCACTTGACGCAAGAATCACTATTACTTCATTAGCAGCATGTAATTGTGCTATCTAAATCTTACTCCCAGCTAAGGAGTTGAGTATGAGATAGTAAGTAATACAATACAATTCTAATAGTCTATGACTTTAAATAGTCATAGTTCTACTCGCAAAAGTCCTACTATCACGAGATTTTGTGGAAACGTGTACTAGAAAATCATGGCTTCTTGCCAGACACTGGAAACCATGACGTCCGATTCTTTAGATATCTTCATTATACTAATACGAACCCACCTACCTCTGATTGCCAGGTGTGCGGTCTCCCATTTCACCCACTCACTGAATTGTTTTGATAATTATCATATCGAATAATTATCAATAGTTACAAGGCTTATTCTTCTCTTTTACCTTTGTTTGCTTTCACCTGCTATATGTTTTGTAGAGGCACTATATTAAAATGGAGATTCTAAGGCCTCTGCATGACCAGTTCTAGTAGAGGTGGAAACTATATTCTCAATCCCATCCATTCCTCACCAAGTGTTTCATTCTCCTCTCGTACCGATTTTAAGCGTGATGGACATAGTACTTTGAATGTCCGCCAAAATATGGAGCCATTCCGTATAAAAACCCGTCCCATGTTCCAGTGTACTAAGTGGTGCGACCCTTTCCAGAGCTTACCTGCACCGCTTCGACGACGATATACATCACCTTCTGTTATTCCTTATCGGTCAGCCATTTCTTCTTGCAGCTATCGTGAGTCGTCGCATTCCCTGCCTCCTCTCATTCGTCGATATTTTCTCCGGATGTTCCAGCGTTCATATTTTAAATTATCTCCCTTGATCATATTCCTCGGTTGAGTACTAATCGCTCACTTTGGTCTTGCGCATACCCATTTAGTCAAACCTGTATGATCCGCGTTGGTGCTATGCTACTGATAGATTAATATGTAAAGTTATTCATTATCTTAACAATGCTCATATTGAAGCGAATAGGTCCCACATTTTCGACGACCTTGTGAACATCACAAAACAAATATCGTTTCCCATTCTAATACAATGTTATACGCGTACAAGACTTGTCCTAATCACCCCACAAAAATTTGAGTATGTCTAAACTCGAAGGATAGAAATCGTCACAACTGCATATTTAGTCTGTTCGTCTATACCACAGATAGCAGTAGTATACTGAGATGACTTGATGCCATGATTAATATTTGGTATCCAAAGAAAGTAAATCTATATTGAGATAATCTTGGCAGCTGGGAGTAGCCGCTGCACGGCCATCTTGCCTTCTGGAAGCTAAGATAGAGGGCGATTCCGGGTAGCGAATGTGACACGAAAAAGCGCCACCCCGAAGGCAATCTCGTTTCGCCCCTTGATTACCCGTGGGGAGTAATCGAACTTATAACAAAAGGAAATTCAATAAAGCGTTTCATTGAAGCTTGAGAGAGATCCGATGCGAGAAAAGCAGTCAGTTCAATGCACTTCTAAAATATCCAAGATTCGAATATTACCTAAGTAATTTTCACAATATAATAAACAACCACAAACGTAAACCCAAGGTTCAGCTCAATTAGGTTAGTTGATTATAGTGGATTTCATCAGTGGTACTTCCGGAAGATACTCAAAATAATGTCTGCGAACCATATAAATCTTCAAATAATTACACAAATCTCCATGGTCCAACATAACGTTGCAATCATATGTAGTGATATAAACAAATGCAAAGAGTAAAATATTGCCTACGTGTATCTTCATTTGTTTTAAGATTTTAATGCATCAGAGGCTGAATTCGAAAATCTACCCGATCCCTTTACACGCCCCGCTCTCTTTCCGATCTAGCAAGTGCATGAACACGGATTCGAAAGACCGCAAGCGCCCAAACTGAGGAAAGAAGCTTAAGAAAATTTGGAGAAATAAGCAATCAGGCCAAAACAACATGAAGTTTGGCCGATATCAGAAATTTTACCAACTCTAACACCCATACCAAGAACAAATCGCATAAAGACCTCGATCTATTCGCGGTGCCGACCGGTTGATTCATACGAAAAGAAGGGTATGTTGTTTTACTAAATTTTTAATATAATAGGAGTTTATTGCCTTCCACGACTTTCTCCGGCCGCACCATATGTTTTCGAGTATTCTAGACGCATCTAAAAGAATTAATGACAATTAATAATTTGTGCATCGTGTATCTTTACTACCTATAGCTTTATCTTATATAACACCTGCGCCCTGCATTCTTTTATACGAACATATCCCTTCGCAAATCAATTGCACGGGTAAATCTCCTATATCTTCCAAAATGTACCGTTGAGGCCCCCACTATACAACTTGTGGGGACGATAATCCCGTTTTTTCTCCCAGAATACTTCGATAATGTTCTCAGCTAATTTGTATCGAATTTTGCCAGTTGAAACTGCCCTTCTTTTTTAGAAATCGCACTTTAGCCATATATCTTGGAAGCCTGTTTGGACGTGATTCTCATACGGCTCGTTGGTAACCTATTAATCTGTACCCATTTTTGGGCGAAAAATTTGTCGCTCATGGTCAATTGATCTCTTATTCATTGGAGCGTTTTTATAGTTTATTATTCTTCATAACTGTTAATCAGTTTCAGGAAACTGTACAGTATATTTCCCAGCTATATTTGCTAACTAGTTTACTTGTAAATCTTGTTTTAGTTAATATAATATGGTGTTTACCGAAATATAAAGCCGAAGGAGTTCCAGAAATGTAGAGCCTCGTCTTACGAAACCTAGTTCAATAACGACTATGTACTGTCGTATTCCCTAGCTTAAAATCCGTGGCATCGAGTGTTCCCAGAAAATATCTACTCTTGGCTTGCTTCGGTCGTATTGAATTAAATAAAAATATTCCTTATTTATCTACTCTTCGTGATTTAATTACTACTATTTTGCTTCAAATACTATTCTTACTCAGTCTATAGAGGTTTAAAATTATTTAGAGTTTATTTCACGCATTTTATAATGCGATAACTTGAAACTGGAATTGCCTGACACATTCCGTAAATACTTAGAAACTATGTTCCTGGCTTTAGAGATTGGCCTTAATATTTGGATGATATTTCCGCCGAATCTCATTTGTCTTTGTGAACTAAGTATTTGGTCAATGTAAATGACTCGTTTGTCATTTATTTTGTTAAAAACCATCTAATTTTGGTGTTGCATATATAATTGCATCAATTTTTTTAACCCTAATATTTCACATTTTAGGCCAAATAACCAAGATCTTTTTTTAATGAACATTTTAATTAAACCCTGTATTACTTCTATGGTTTTACTCCTTCCAGTATCTTCATTAGATTATAATACGGAAAAATGTTAGTTCATTCTTCTTCTGTCCTAAACTTACTCAGACGATGTCTCACCCTGAACCAAGTTTTATTATTCGATTCGCAAGGCCTCCCCCCCCTAGGCAGAGTCGGACGCAGAACGAGAAAGAAATTTCGTGAATGGTTATCCCTCCGCCCAATAACGTAAACAGGCAAAACCTTCATCTGGTCAACGCGTTTAACAAACGCCTATCCAGGATGCTATGTGCTCGGTGGCACCGAATGTTGGTAGATTACGCTTGGGTGCCAGGCTGTGACCACGCGGGGTATGCTACCCAGGTAATTCATTCGAACACATAATTCTATACCCCTTGGCAATTTCCAGGTAAATGAGATTTTATGTGAAGTTGTATCTGTTTTTTAAACTCTATTTATACGACCGTTTGATATTTTAGTATATGTCGCATCTACAACGTGAAGTTTGGACATAGATGAGGTAACGGGAAAATCCATTTATCTGTCAACTAATCTCAGGACTTGTTCTTTTCTCCAACTTAGCATGAATTGTTATTCAGTGACCCTTGTAATGCCACTCTTTATGATTCCCTCTACGAAATATCCATAGCGGTATGTGTTTCAAGCAGTAGTTTTTTGGCTCTTCCGACTTTATCTTAATTATGAAGTCTTTACACTAGGTCATTTTTTATTCATTTAAGCTTACCATGATGATCCTCATGACTGAAAGCCATTTTATTTCCAAGCGTACCCATGGTTAATAGTCAATATCGTATTGGAATTTTACCCAGCACCTTTATCATTACGCTCAACCGACCATTGTATTAACTTGCTGTAACAATTTCTGCAAGTTGTAAAAGTTGTGAAAGAAAAGTACGATTCACATGCGTTTATTATGAAGACTCCGAGGAGCTGTCCGTTATTCTTGTAGCGCAAAGTTATAACATTGAATGTACCCGCTTCTCCAGATCAGTGTTTACACTTTCCCCGAGCTTATTTTGTCTATGAGAGTTCAATCAAGAACGGCGATATTGATTCGATCTGTGAATTTGCCTTTACGTTTAAAGCTCAAATTTCGATTTTCAATAACTGAAAAATCGTCTTAGCACTTCATTCTCATCTTTTTATTCCAGTGTGTAGTTAGAAGAAAACTGTGGCGCGATCACAGGTCACCCGACACGACATTGGACGCGAAGTCTCCTTTAAGAAGTGTGTGGAAGTGGAAGACGAGTGAGTTCCTCTTATTTTGGTCTTATTCGTGTTCCTGTGAATTGAATCGGACAAACTTGTGTCCAAAATTTTTCCTTACACAAACCGAACACCCATGAAAACTTGAAAAATTTTGGTGCTTAACACTTTAAAGTTCGTTCTAGTGAGTTCGAAATATTACTTGAGTTCCACCACTTTATTAAGTCTTATAGTCTTTTGTATTGCGTTTATTAACTACACTTGGCACTACCCGAAAATTCACCAAAGACCAGCACTCGGTTACATTTGCATAGCTGTGTTTTTGAAACGTTTAAGAGGAGATAAATAGTTTTAAATACCTTACTACCCTCTGTGTTGGATAAAAAACTTAAAATGCTAAACTTCCTGCTTTTAAAATCTACTTTTTTTCCTGCGCATAATAACGCAGGCGTATTACAATCCAAAGTTGGTGCCTGAAACGTCGCCCTCACAATCACCATTTAGTGGAAGTGGCAAACCGAAATGTGGTTGCTTCCCCTCCCTCACCAGAAGCATATTTCCTTAACCTTTTCATCGTGTAAAACCACATCTATTTTTGCTGTCTGACAGGAAGGGTGAGAACATTACAACCAGATCCGGGCGCTGGGTTATTCATTGAACTGTCTCCGTCTGCTTTTACAATGGACCCCAAACTTTGTCCGCGCCGTCACCGAGGCCTTTTGCGAACTGACACAGGGCGGTCTTGACTACCGCAAGGAGAGCTGGTTCAACTGTGCTTTACCCTCAACAGTTCCGCCATTTCGACATCAGTGACAATGTTGAGCTTACCGGACGCACAGCTCTTCCGGGGGGGTGCCTGGCACGCTAAACCCTACCTTTGGTGTCCTCACCATCAATTCGCCTATCTCATTGCTGGTCAGTTTCTCCATCATTTTATATTTCGAAAATGCTCTCCGTGGAGATAGTTCGCGGCCATTTCCTTCCTGTATATTTCGAAGTCGCGCGCGTTGATCTTTACGGTCTCTATGAAAATTGCTTTCATCCTCAAAAATCCGTCTAGCCACGGAAAAAATTCGTAACGTTAGTTCCTCCCCCAGAAATGATAATGATTTTCAGTTTCCCACCTCTTCAGGAGTTTCCCTTGGCCCTAGATCACAGGGTTGGTACCCGAGTGCAAAGGTGAAGAAAAAGTTCCTCCCGTTACTAAAACTTTCTGTAGTAGTTTTGTAGTTATAGAAGAATTTGACAACTTTTTCGTTTGGTTTGAGTATTAATCATTTCTAATCCCTCGATTTCTCCTTACTGTACAGACAGCGTTCTAACGAGGAGTTAGTGGTGAAACCACTTCGTCTGGAAACCATGCTTGGCACACCGCCATCGCCTACAACCCGGAGAAATCCGCTACTCTCACTTAATCGTAAGTCCTACGCTCGCGATGCATCCTTTCGCTAGTCCCGGAAGGCGACTGCTATTGTTGGCCGACGCTTTCGTCGAACGAGACTTCGGCACGGGGCGTACAAATGAACCTGCGCACGACCCCACCGACTATGAGGTTCGGGGGCTGCGACACCAGTTCTCCCTTCCTAACGTGTATCGATGATAAAGGAATGGATGACCAAGGTTGCTTGGACCTTTTGCTGGTAAACTCATCGGTTCTATTGTCTCAGTTTTGTCTTTTACTCTCACTTCGCACACGCCTTCAAATTTTAAATATAATCCTTTAATTTAAGTCAAATTGCGTGCATGCATATTTGTTTTGCTCTCTCGTCTTTCTTGTACCTTATTATTGGAGGAAAATTGACTTATTTGTCTAGAGGTTGAAACGAACGCGAAACCACCAGGGAAAACCCGTGCAATATAGCTTTAAAGTGAGTGAAGTCGATTTACTAAATGATACAGCGTATAGTGCAGACGAAAGAAGTTAGCTGCCGAGCGGACTGGTAGACCCGAAACCTCCTCCTACCCCCGTAAAACGCCGGCACACATGGCCATCTGAAGGTAATCAGGTGCAAAATCAACGCCAAGTGGATACCGCCCTCCGGCATGCCCGGCGTCATCTTTCGCACGCACCCCAACAGAAGGAGTAGAAGCCCCGACCACAACCCGCAACAGGGCCAATACATACCGCGCCTGTGCGATTTGCTGCAAAGCTACAGGGAACCAGTGTAGACAAAATAGTTTGTCCAGTCAAGCTGCCTTTAGTTTTTCTTTAATCCGACGACGTTGTACACTTCGTTCTGTGGTTGGGATCTCCAGCGCAGACCCGTTTAATTTCGGAATTTGATTTTATTTTATTTTACTCAGCGACGCATTATTGTTCTAATTGGCTGTCCTCACAGCATATCATGAGCGGCATTTCGTGTGCTCCGCCACGCTAACTCTTAACATTAGCGTCAGGGCTGTTCCAGTCATGGGACCTCGACTCTTGCTGATCAGCTCATTCAAACTCAAAAATGATGCTGTCGAACCGGCATTGTCCGCGACAGAATACTATCGCGCAGTCCAAAATCTTGCTAATCGCGCCTGTCACCGTCGACGATTTGGTGCTTCATGAAACAACAAGAAGAGAGTCTTCACGGTCGTAGTTAAAAATGCAGTTGTTTAATTGAGGAGCGGGAATAAAACGCATTCAGACCGGTTTATGCCTTCTTTACATTGTCCACTTTGAGACTCGTTTTGGCGTCGAGTTATTCTTTGTTATCATTTTTCTCTTCCTCTGCTGCCATCAGGCATGAAGCGTTTCGAGGCTCCGGCTCGCGTCCGCCGGGCCATTGGAGGACGCGGACTTTACCCGGGGAGACCGACCAAAACCCCAATGGTGTGCCCTTTGCTCCCGCACCAAGGACATCAATCGAGCCGCCTGCTGAAGCCCCATGTCAGTGACGCTGCAACAGAGTTTGGCGCCCCGGCGCCGTCAGAAGGAACGGTGCGGCGCCCGGTCGACTGCTTATTCACTCCGCCCGCCCTTACCCAACACCCTGGATCGCCTGGCTCCGCGAACTTGTCGCGATGGTGTTCCCGAGCAGCTCTGGTTGACCGCGCGGTTACCAGCCTATCGGGTGCGCTCTGAGGCCGGAAGATAACGGGCGAATTCTCAACACTTGATGTGAGCCAGCGCTTCTCTCTTTTCCGTTCCAAACTTCCCCTCACTCGAACGATGGCATTTCAACCAACTTATTATACACAACCCACACGCCACACACACTTGCCCACCTTTAGGCTACTTTGAAGTTTTTTTGAGATGATTTTCAACAACAACTTACGATTGTCCTTTCATCGCTTCTTTCCTTGCTTGACTTCCGTAGCTGTCCAGACCATCTTCCTCCTTTGGTATTCTCTTTTTCGCCACTCCGTTGCTCGGAAGCAACTCTCCAAGTTGAGGTCCATAAGTTGTCGATGCTGAAGAGGCAATCATATTGAATGTGGTTACAATTACCCAATACGACCGATATGAATGCCAGTCTCATTTGCCTCCCCCTTCTACCACAAGTCTTCTTTTCAGATTCCCCCACGCGATCAGTAATCTGTGGATGTGATTTTTGGTGTTTAACATTGTTTAATTGAATTTGGATTGGTTTGTGATTTTCCCGACTGCTTAGTTGTGGAAATTTTAACTTCTCATTTGGACATTCACCGTCTTGTCTCCCTCAGTGTCCTTAATTGGAGAAGTGTTTCCAACAGTCTCAGACCTCTTTTTTAAAATATTCACCCGCTCGTCCTTCTATATTGACTGATGCCTTCTTCTCTTGCTACTCTTTTGCTTACATGAGCCGTTTCTGTGTACGGTTAGTTAAAATCTTAGGAAATTATCCACGTAGCAGTGTGGAAATGAAATTCCAGAAAGCAGTCAGTGAGGGCAAAGGGTCGGGCTTTTGTATTCCTAATTCCATGACTCAACGAAGTAACCATTTCTTACAAATCTGTGCCGTAGCATTCTGACTTTTTTTTTCCTTTTTTTGTTCATTAATTAGGAGTCCGACCAATTAATTCCCTGAGGCTAATCGGCCTGACAAGGCCCGAAGCCATGGCTGAGGCGAAGGCGCCGTTTCAACGTGTCCGAGGAGAAGCACCACTTCTACCCATCCGTCTGGAGCAGGATTGAAGACGTCCTCCGCGACCACTCTGTTCTCCTCCCGCCCTTTTCCCCTTTTCTGTCTTCGGCTCTGTGACCAGACACGGAGCTCGCACACGACCTCCCACTACTACTACCCCGCAACCTCCTTGGACCCGCGTCCACATCCCTTATATATTCTTTTCATTCTGGGTGCTCGTTACAAGTTCACGCGGGTCCTATAACTCCTCACGCCTCTCCCTTGCCGTCAGGTCACCTCCACGTCCATGGTGCGCACGCCCCATGGGAACAGGAAAATGTCCAAAATCCCTGGGAAATTGCCATCGATCCGACGTGCATCGCTCACTCTTATGCCATCTCCCCTGCTCCGTAGGGACTCCAATCTTTAACTTCTTCTTAGCTTTCTTAGACCTACAGGCAAATTGTTCGACCGTGGGAATCTAGACCCCTCAGAGTTGAAAGAGGCGACTCAGGCAAGCAACAGCCCCAAGGACTTCCCCAACGCATGTCCAGCAGAGTGGGAACAGACACGCTCAGATTTGCCCTATGTCTCTTATCCCCAACCCGCGGCAGGAGTATTTAAATCTTAAATATTCCTCCGACGCTGCAGGGCTACCCCGTTTCTTCTGCAATAAACTCTAACGCAGTCAGTGGTAACGTTGTTCGTTTTCGTTCAAACCACTACATCAAAACTGTCAACTCCATATTTAGTGCTTTTTCCTAAGCAACCTGAGTATTTCGTTTAGAATAAGCACACAAAACTGGAACGCTATAAACAGTTTCCTCGATATTAGCACGATTTGTGTAGATTCTCTAAACGCTATATTTGTCTGTCGGTGGGTTTTTTTCGGAATTTGGATTCACTTTTCCCTCCTGTAGGTACTTACTACTGTCTCGTCTATTAAAAAAAACACATTCATGTCCCTCTTCACCTTCTCGGAGCCAACATCCGGCATTGGAAGGCGCATCGCATGCCATTGTGCTTATTTTGCGTGCGACCGTCTGCCCTGTCCGTCCCGCACCTCTTCTCCCCGCTCCCCCCCTTGTCCATCTCCGTTATCTTCTTCCTCGACCAGTTCTCAACCTCGCTATCATGTGCATTTTCTGTCCACTCGTGTTGTTGCAGTTCCTCTCTTCCCGGCCCGTTGGCTTCCCATGCGTGTATTTTCCTCAGTTTGTTCACCACGTGACTTTCAGCCTTTTCATTCTCCGCTACTGGACCCAGCATTTCTGCGGTCAGTAAGAATAGCCTTTAACTCAGTGATGATATGAACGCCAATAATTACTTTCTATAATATGCCCTAATTAACCCATTTTAAATTAATCGAATCTCGTTTTTTGACTTGGGACTCGGCAAGATTGCGGAACTTCCCCGAAAATCCCTTTCTTCGAAGTATCGTCATATGCTTCCCACTTGCCACGTTCCTTATGATATATCTCTTCGAAATTGGATGCACTGAAACTAACGCGTTTTTATCGCCATGTAGAAGCGTTTGAGGCCTCACCGCTTCCTTCAGAAAGTGGCTTAAGCTTCATGCAACGCATCCAATGACTGGCAGAACACTCGACTGTCTGTGTTTTCTATGAGAAGCCCAGGCATTCTCTCTGTGCTTCATTCCAAGATATGCGATGTATCATTGCCTCGCGAAGTAACAAACCTTCACACCTCAACATCAACACTCTGGTCTCACTCCACGTTGCTCTCCGGTGTTTGCGATCGGTGAGTTGGTTCTCAGGCGCGCCTGCCCTTTTGCTGCTGGCAGTAGCATAACTTCAGGCTTCGTGCGGACTACGTCTTCCCTCGTGCACCATACTGCTTCACAGGTCGCGCTTACCGAGTCTTCTGCCCTGTAAATCTGTATGTATATTTTAATAGCTTATGGAAAATCCATATTTATCAAAACCAGGGTGTTGTAAAGACATAGCAGTACCGAGGATCTTTATGCGAAAAAGACCACTGACCCGCACTTCATGGCAGGGTTAGCTTATTAAAAATATTCCTCCAACTACAGCTTGATTTAACGTTAAAAATACTTATTGAGCAGTTGTGACGCTCTTCTACGACACAATAATCTGCCTCCCATATTCGAGGAGTTCAACACTCGTCACTGCCTCCCTCGACTGAAGGCTGAAGAAACCCTTTTCCTCCTCGATGGATTATGCAGCGAAAACCCAGTTTTCACTCCTCTCGTGCCCCTTTGCCTTCATCTCCGTTGTTTTGAACGCGACTGGATTTTTAGCCTGACGCATTCACCCTTTCTCCGAATGTTACTTCTCCCCTCCAACAGCTTCTCCACATCCCCCCCTTATGTCGAAGCCAACAATCAGGTCGTTGACACACGGAGCCGGCCCACTGAAAAAGAGTTTATCTTTTTTTTCCCTTCCCCTTTTTTCTCAATCATCCCGGTTTATTCTTCTTTCTCCATGAATTTTTCTTGTCCCGCTTGGTTATCCGGCAACAAGTAATCTCGTCCATCGCCGGTACTTCTGTAACTGCCAACTTGACCCGCTAAAACCAACCGGATTGACATCTGAGCATTGGAAATGAAATTGCTCTTACAAACCTCACGTAATAACTTCAAACGACCTCTTCACTTCTATGTAAGCTCAGCTTTGATCTAGCCCTCATCATTTCTCGGATCTACCTCAAGTAACCGAAATTTAGCCGGGGGTTTATGAATAGCTTTCACCCTTTTCAACCGACCATTACACCAAATTTAAAGAGCGTTTGGAACTTTCCTCAATCTAACAGTTTAGCTGCAGTCATAATATCGTGCTCTCCGTGTGTAATGGCTTTATTACTGAGACGCGCTGTTTCACCACTCCACAGCTTGAATGCGTCTAACTCTAACCGAGCCAGTAGGCTCTAACTCGTGCCAGACGTTACAAATGACGGGCTCCACGTATAAATTTTGACCCTGGAATATCTTCCGCCTACCCTCATAGCTCGGCCACAAATCCTCTTTTCATCCTGTCACCATATGGCAGCTTTTTGATTCCGGATGACGTATGACATGACTGGTCCTTGCCTTGCCTCATATATTTCCTCACGTGACGCTGTTGCCCTCTCTTGCGCCCGTTACAGCAGCGCATGGAGATGAACCAGAGGCGAAGCGAAGGCGTGTTGGAAAAGGTCAAGTTTGTATGAGCGTTGATGGAGAATCACCGGCTACTTTGTTCTTTTTGAAAGATCGTTCAAATAACGCCCTTCCTTAAGCATAAGATTGCAAATTCATGAAATGTCTGGTTGTTGCAGTGTATGTAGAAAATACGAGTGAAATCCTAGTAGTTTCCATTGCAAACCTACAATTTTTTGTCCCACCACACTGGGCAAGCGCCCATTCTTTATAAACCATCTCTTTGTTACTTCCCTCTCAAAATTTAATTCATTAATTAATAACCATATCGGTCAGGCAAAAACAATATCCAAATGAATGACTTCTCGTGCGTGCCGTCATTCATACATTACGTCGTGCGACTAACCACATGTCGGTTGTTTTCTTTTTTTGCTTACTCATGTTACCGTTCTCACTCTCTGAGCGTTCAAACATTACCTATTTTTTAAAGAAATTTCCGACCTTGAGTCTCCTGTGCCAGTATTTCTTATCTCCCTGTTTCGTCTTGACGTTCCTCACATATCAAATAAACCAAAGTCCACTTTCATCAAAGTGCTGAGAATTTGTTGTAAGGTCAATGGAAATCGCGTATATGCGAAGGAATACCAACAAAGAATCGTGTGTTTTCTTGCATTGCTGGCATCGTCTTGCCAGTTCTATCACTTAGTCCACATGAGTCAACTTCTTCCTTATTGTGAAGCGGTAAGACTTCTTATACCCTGCGCAACTCATCCATATGGCATTACGACAGTTAGAAGGCCCGAAAACACCAACAATTCCCCCAAATTCATCCACTATTTCGTTATCCATTTTTATTGTACAATCAAATAACCTTGTTGCCTATTCATCACCGACCTTTATTCTCTTTGTAACACATTACCAATGAACCTGACAGTGCCATTACTTTTTCATACAAATGGGAATCTATTTCAGAACGTCTCTACACGTTAAACAGGAAAGACGAGTAATTGGTTGACAATTACAATATCCGCCAACACGAATATAGAGCTATGTGACGAAGAAAAGTCTCTTTTGAAGCTCTGAAGTCCAGATTCCAGCGTTTGTCTGTATTGACTTGCGTCACGCGTAGGCCGGCAATACTCGTGAGTCCATTTTGTTCCACTCGGTGTCCACCGATCCTCCTCTGACTACGTCGTGAAAGCAGACATGCCATTCTGACAAGAAAACACTTCACTATCCGATTGACAAACGGTCCAAATCCTTTGTGATAACTATCCTCTTCTT
>QEYB01000279.1:0-18195 GCA_017562135.1 Dipylidium caninum | reverse complement strand
GAGAGATAAAAATGCAGTGTCCCAAAGTAGCCACATATTTTCATAAAATATTTCTCTTAGTATCACCAGGGATTCCTAGCGCGTGCATTTGCGATTTTGCATGAGGGCGAGAAGGCGGAGAAGAACTGAGAGTGGAGATGAGTGGCGGAGATTGAGTCTAAAAATGCAATCGGCCGTGGGGTCTTTGGCGTTTGTACTTGCAGTATCTTTCTTCGTGTGGAGAGAGGGTTTGCGTTTTTGGGGGGGGATCTGTTTGGAGGTGTGATTGGCGAGCTTGTTCACTATTTGGAATCTAGTGTAGGAGTTGTCTGTTGTGAGATGTGATGAAATAAGGTTAGTAGGATGAGTGTCGGTGCTTTGCGTTTCGCATAGTGGGCGCGGGGTGTTAACCAATTGCTACACTTATGTGGACATTTGTGATCTGGTAGTAACTTCATTGGGAGCGTGGAAATTCCTACTATTCACCTAGGTGTAATGTATGCGTTATGTCATGTGTTATATGCGTTGTTTGTTAAATTGTTGGAAAAGATGATGACTGGCGTTGAAAAAAGTTTGGGGCAGGCAAGCAGGCAGGCAGTGAGGTAGCAGCGTGAGCGAAGTGTTGGGAATTAATGAGAATTGGTATTGACTGGACCGGAGCACAGGTCCTCGTGAGGTAGGAGTGTTGAAGTGGACTTTTGTCTGTTGAAGTGAATGTCTGATTGAAACGGCATAGTTGAGGTGAATATTTGAGTTCTAGATGGCATCGTGGAGGAGTAAGCACTCCTCCTCAACAGGCATTCAAATGGTTGACATATCGGGCGAATTGGTACAATTACGAAAAATGACATTCTTCTACTCGAAAAAGAGTCGCCAGACCGAGTCATTTATAACGTAGATGCTAGTATGAACCCTCATAGCTTTGAGACTAACGCAGCGAAATCATAAAAGGAGGTGGCGGACGACGTGTTAAAAAGTTTGTTTTCTTCTCTGCCTACGTGAAGATTCGATTGAAGCCTCCTAGCGATGCATCCTTATCTCTTCTTCTCTCATCGGGGAAGAAGAGGCCGCCGAAAGGGGAAGTTGGCTCGTTCACTCGTTACTTCGGCCTCCCTTTTCATTTTATTTAGCTCAAAGTGCTTCCAGTCCTTCTTAAGCACCCATATGAGTTGAACCTTAGTGCGTGTTGACAAGGAGAGAGGAGGAGGAGGAGGCATTTGAGGCTGCAGTGAGCAGTTAAGAAGAGGCGGGTAGCGGCGTGAGCAAAGCAATATTTTGAAGAGGCTTTCCAAAGTGTGACATATCGGACAATTGTGATGGTGTTGAGAGAGGAGAGGGGATGGGAGGAGAGGAGAGAGAGGAGAGAGAGGAGCGACGGAGCGGAGAGGGGACAGGAGAGGAAAGGAGGGGAAAAGAAAAGTTGTCCCGTATGGACGAGGGTTGGAAAGGGTGGAGAGAATGACTAGTTAGTGTAAAAAAAGAGTGGAGTGGGGAAGTTCTAGTAAAATAGGGGAAGACGGGTAGCAGGGTAGGCCCTGCATTGTCTCCAATGGCAATTGGAATGCATGACGTATTAGAAAAGTTGGCATGGCTTTGGAAGGCAAAATTTGGTAAAACGAATGGAAGTATGTGAGGCTTCTGAGGCTATGGTTGGATGTGAGGCGCACTACACGTGCTGGCAATTGACCGAGAACCAGCCGTAAATGCACAGACATCGTCGGGCCGTGAATGCGTCCTCTTCTTAGTAATGGAAGCGCCGCTCACAGCACGTGCTTGGATATTCCCGAGGCCACTCATGCAGCCCGATTTGCATGGATTCCTGGACTGATGGTCTGTTGGCGTGTTAGCGTGTTGGACTACCCATCAGTCTTCATAGTTTCTGCCTATTCACGAAGAGAATAGTCGTCGTCATGCTACTCGCTCACCACTCTCCTTTTAGAAAAGCGCCGCTTTAACGATCCCTAATTTTGGTGAAAGTTACATTCTAGCCGGGCACGGTCCTTACTCAAGGCCTATTCACTCAGGGGCAAGCATTCACATTTGTCCGCTCCCCTAGCCACTCACCTTGCATGTGTCCATCTGCGCCCTCCAAAGCTCTGCACACGTCATTTCCTCGCTCGACTCCCCGACTCACCGGCTTCTCGACCTCCGCTGCGCTTCCACCTCTAAGTCTCACCGATTTCTATCATCCACTCACGTCATATACCTCTTCCGCCAGAAGCAACAAAATAGAATCGTGAGTCTTTTTTTCCGCTGCAAATAAGATAAGTCATTTGGCTTAAACGCCTCAGAATTTGATACCAACTTGCACCAACACTCGAAAACAATGAACACTGGTTGCTTATAGATGTCCTTGTAGATGGCTTCGTCGGCTGCGTCTCCTCACTGTAAAGCTTTCGGTTGGCACCTATGCAGAGGAGACATGTTTTCCAGTCAATGATCACTCGTAACCCACTGCACCGCACTACTGGCCAGGAGAGACTACTTTCATTGAAAGATGAAGTAAGTGAACACTCACGGATTCGTTTGAGCTCATTTTATAGGGGCTCAGAGTCATCATCTTCAGACTCATCTTCCAATAGAAAGGTCCACCAACCGTTGGCAGATGCGCATGTGGGTGGCTTTGTCAGCGGCGTCTCCTCCCTGCGACGCGTCCGGTTGGCAACTATGTAGAGGAGAGATATTCTCTTGAGTCAAAGATCACTCATAAACCATTGCAACACCACACCTCAGGAGGACTACGTTGATCGTAAGATGAAGTAAGCGAACACTCACGGATGCGTTGGAGTGCTTCTCCAGCCGACTCCGAGTCGTCTTCCCCGCACTCCTCTTCCCATAGAAATGTGTGCCGATCGCGCACAGAGGGCCCGCGAGTGGTTTCGCCGGCGTCTCCTCGCTGCACCGCATTCGGTTGGTAACTATGCAGAGAAGACTCATTCTTCAGTGAAAGATCACTGATAAACCATGGCACCACACTTCTCGGAAAGACTACGTTGACCATAAGAGGAAGTAATTGACCACTCACGGATGCGTTGGAGTGCTTCTTCAGCCGATTCAGAGTCATCTTCCCCAGACTTCTCTTCCCGTGCCAATGTCTTCACATCTTCCCTTGATTCCGTGCATTCCCCTTGCCCTTCTCTTTCGTATTCTGCCTTTGAAAATAACTCTTTCATGCTTCTTCGCCTCTCTCACTCCTCTCTTACACTCGCCTTCCTCCTCTTTCTCCCTCCCCGTCTCCGCATCCGCAATCGTTTCCATTTCCGCCTCCGCCTGCCCTTCTTTGTCTATCTCCACCTCCACTTCCACCTTTGTTCCCGCTTCTGATCTCACCTTCTCTTTCCACCTCACCTCCACATCCACCTCCAAGTCCGTCTCCGTCTCCCTTTCCATTACGACTTCCACCTCCTCTTGCACTTCCACCCTTCACTCGTCACTGTCTGTCTCCACTCCTGCCAAAGCCAATGTCAAAGCCAAAACTAAAGCCATTGACTCTGATTCTATCTTCGGTTCGGTCTCGTCCTTCGTCCCAATCACCGCGGCCGTTCCCCTCCCATTTTCCAATTGTGCTGACACTTCCTCTTCCGCCTCCACCTCCACTTCCACCTCTACTTCGACTCCTCGCCTCACCACGCTACCTCGTCCTCCACATTTACTTCGAGGATAGTGGGTAAGGCGTCAAAGGTGGCATTGAATAGAGCATGACGCCGTTGGCGACCCAAATTACCAACAAAAGCGATAGGGAGGCTTTCAACCCTGTCTTTCTTCAAAATAAGACGCCTCTTTACCTTCCTCGTTCCCTTCCAAGAAGTACTCTTCACATCTACTACTTCTGGACAAAGGCGCCAGATGAGTCCTCCTCTTGTGAGTGGCGGATGCTGCGCTGACTAAGATTGCGTCGACCAGAAGGCAACTTGGCTGGTCTCACAGTCCGCGCATTCGCCTTCACTAATCACGGGACAAGTGTCTGAGTGTGCACACAAATAAAAAAGGAGGTAAGTGGGATGGCCCAAACGGCCCAGAGGAATGGGAGAGGATGGCGAGGTTAGCACTTGTTGGCGGACTGCTTAAAGAGTTAGCGGAGAAATAGACTAACCAGTTTTCTTCTCATCATAAAGACATGGTTTGCGATCCCACATTGTAGCTTGGGGGCTCGATATCACGGATGTTATGCCTCTGCCAAGCCTCTCAACGCTACATTCAACGGATGCTGTCCACGGTGCTGGAGATGAACCCGCCGGCTTGGATAGATGACTCTTCACCGCAATAGCTATGAAAAAGAGAATGAGATAAGGCCAAACAAAAGACAAGTAGTAGAGGCCACTTACTGAGAAGAGTCCAATCGTCCACTTACGCCATTTTTCGTAGACTTCGTGGGTCTCCGAAGTCTTTGAAAATGGCGTCACATTCTACCGACGACGAATGCGACGAAGTGGTTCCTCCCGCTCTTCATTCTCTTCTTAAACAATCAGAGAAAAGCAAACGTCAAGTTCGTAAACTGACTTCCTGTACGCCGAAATAGGTGTAAGCAGCATCTGATCGAGCTACGTAGTGGAAGTTTAAGCGGAATCGCATCGTCGTATTCGGACTCGAGTTGGAAAAAACGAGACACAGGAAGGGGAATGAGGGTTAACAAGATTGATTTCGGGTCAAATGCTCGAAATTGCGCAATGGTGAGTCCCAAAATGCATGTAAAGGCGAAAGTGGAGTATAATCGAGCTACGAGATGGCGATTCCGAGTTTGTAGTGGGATAGTAGAAATTAGAATTGTGAATGAGAGGGTCTTTCTAACTCAAGGCAATTTGACTCAGTTTCAAGTGCAGAATGATGCAATTTTCTTCTTACGTCGCCAATTGGTATATGCTTTGAATGACCTTGTCTTTGGCCTATGATGGTCTTCCTGCTTGGCTTAAAATGCGACTGCCATGAGCTGGTACTTTAACGTTACCCGATCATCTGTCGCCACCTTGCCTCCTTCCTTGTTTTCATTTGACATCTTAAGTCTTCTATCCTATTCACTTATATCCGGTCGATTGGAATACCTCATGCTCACCACGTATTGTAACAAATTCAGTTTTCCAAAAACTTCTCCCTCAGTTCACTGTGTGAGATATCCTGGACGACGAGTCCTTCCGCTTTACTAGATATACTCCAGCATTTCGTTACAGAATAAACACTTCAGTTGGAGAAGTTGCCTATCGGTAAAAATGTTATCATCTGCTTTGTGATGCCGAGTTGCTGAACCTAAAAATTATTATCCGAATCAATTTAATTTCACGGATGCGTGAGAGTGTGATGAAGCCATGTCAGGCGACTTGGTGTCCAGACCTCCATTGACGTGACCTCAGCGCGATTCCGATTTACTTGTTTGATCGGTGGAACATGACGCTCGGGCTCCGTAGGGAGTTACACAGTCCGTGGATAAATCAGCGTTAGTGCTACGTAAACCGTGCTGCTGCCACGTCTCTTGATAGGGTAAGCGGGGGCGAACGGAAGCCCGGAGTGGCTGGAAGGGGGCGCTGATGCTCGACTAAAGTCGCACCGCTCAGCGCCGCATTCGTGAGGAATCCGGGCAGCAAACGCCCATCCTCCCCGTCACCCAGAGTCGCAGTAGTTAAAGCGCCTACACTGAACTCTGCATCGTTTGAAGAGAGAAGTTAGCATTTACAATGCTACCAGATTTTAATTGTACGTGCCCGATTCCTCTAAAACCGTATACCTGTGGCCCAAATGGGAAAGGGAAAGTTTCACGGGTGTCAGGAGGGAGAAGTTGTGAGACAAATTGCGTGAATCGCCAGTCTCCACACCTCCTCGCCCTCGGCCGCGCCACGATCCGTTGATTGCCATATCTATTCATCGACGCGAAATCGTGGCTGCGGACTTGTTTACCTCCGCACTCACTGCGTAAGAGGCAACAGCACCGGCGTCGCATCATCTTTCGTCGCGGACGCCGGTGTTGCTGTCCCCCCATGGCACGCACCAACATTTGCTCTGTAAATCCATTGTCCAACCGCCTACACTCTGCGAGGAGATGCCCCACTTCACTCCGCCTAATCTGCTTAGCGCAGTAAGGCCATAGCCGCCAGTGCTGAATAATTGAATGCCGGTGAAGTAGTCGCATTTCTCGTACGAACATGTACTGCGCTGCTAATGACCCCGAAAAATGAAACCGTGGCGAGGCCCCCGTCAGTCCAGCCATTAGCCCACCTACCGCCTGACAGCGCGTGATTCGTTGTTGTGGTAAACGTCGCTTTGACACCATCCCCGTTAAATCACTTAACCTCTGGCGATATCATTTGCTCCCTGTTGATGGACACCAGGGCGCTGATACTGCAACTACCCCCCAAGGCCGAGGAGCAAACGCGGGGTGGACGGGAAGTCGGTCTGTGAAAGGCACCCAGGCCTCCATTCCAGTCTCGCGCACGCGCTTTCGTCTCGACGTTGACTCTGACGCTAAGGAGCAAGTCCTGTGGCCACCCACTAAAGGTTACATGAGACCGCAATTAATTTGCCTGGTAATCCGCACGTCTGGTGTCCTCCACACAGTAGTTTAGTCAACACCACTTCTAGCAATGGAGAGGTCTCTTTCTCAGCTAAAAACAGACGCGTCTTTCACTCTGTGATGAAATATATCCGGGGGTAATGAGTGCACACACAGGCCAGTCTTTTTGTTCTCTTCTCTGCAAGCCACATGAGGCCGTGCAATTATTACACAGAAGGGCTGAAATGAAGTGCGTCTCTCCCACGAGAGAGCGCCAGTTGACGCGCCCGAACGCTGAGGGTCCATGGTGAAACAGGCCGACCAACCTGTCATGCTGACAAATCCGCCCTCCCCAGCCTACTCCCGTCCACCTCCTCAGCGCCACTGTCTTAGCAACCGACCCAAGCTTTTGCTCGTCTCCCGCGGGCATAAGTCGGGGGCAGTCATTTCTGCACCTCTTCGTCGCCACTCTCCCTGTGGGCGGCCACAACCCCCTCCACGGTGTCCTTTGTTTTTGCCCATTTTTCACCTACTGTGATGAATCCTGTATATACACGCCTTATTGCAGACTTTTTCCTCTATGTCTCTCTCCTTCCTCTCTTTCCTGACTGCCATCTTCTTTTGCTGCTAGTGGGAGAAACATGAAAAGGCTAATTGCAACTTGTCAGTAGCCTGCTGCGTAGTGTAGGCAAGCAGCAGAAAGTTTACTTAGAGGCAGAGAGACCACTTGCATGTAAATGCCACGACCACCGTTCTCATCGCCGCAGAACCGACGCCTGAGAAAGGACAAGAAAATTGCAGTCCGACTGCTTGACCGACAGACATCGTATGGAGAACGGGAAGGTCTAATCAAGTGGAGTTTGTTTCGCCTCGGAAAGACCATCCAACAATAATACGTCAACTCTCTCTCAGGCCGACGTTGTTCATTGTAGGTCTCACATGGAAAATTACTCCAAATTGCCGCAACCTCGAGCGATTTCTTTCGCGAACGTCAAACTACCAGTTAATGGGAGTGGTATTTTAATCCAATCAAGGAGACCGTCATAGGCCAAATACACGGTCATTCATAGCACACACTAATAGTCAAAGAAAGAAGGAAATGCCCCTCACTCTGTATTTGGGACCGAGTCAAATTTCCTTCAACATCACTGGCTGTCATCGACACGCCCTTGTTCTTGCATCCCCCTTTCTCCAACTCGAATACAAATTTGGCAATGCGATTGCTTGCAAACTCCCCCTGCTTAGCTCGATCACACACTGCTTTCGGCTATTTCACCGAATTCATGACATACAGCCACACCAGCCTTCGCTCAAATTATTGCATTCACGAGACGCTCCTCAACCCCATTTCCCGCTTTCTACTCAATGTGAACATATTCCTCCGTGATTTCTCTTATTCAATTCCAGATGCAACATCCCAGCATCTACACTTGCCATCGCGTCAAGTACATTGAGGTATAAGGGACATTTAACTTGTCCGACTGAAGTAACGAAGTTGTTGGATGTTATAAATGTGAGCAAAAGATTTCCTCCCACTATGAGTGTCCGCAGCGCATATTTTAATAGTCTGCCAATTGCATAAATCACTTTACTGGGGTTTTGTACCTTGAAAGCAGGACAAACGAGAAAATTGTTCTAAACGGCGACTAGCGGGGAAGACACAGTATCCCAGGTAGCACATATTTTTCTGAAATAATTCTCTTAGCTCTCAACGGACCCTGGCGCGTGCCTATGCGATTTGCATGAGTGCGCGAAGGCAGTGAAGGAACTGAGAGTGGGAGATCAATGGTGGGATCATTGTGTTTTAAAGGCATTCGGCTGTGTGCATGTAATAGTCGTAATTGGCTACTTGCATACTCTCTTGTGTAAAAGGTTGTTCTTCTTAGTATGTGGACTTGATGTTCCTTTGGGTCTAGTGTAGAGTGTTTTGTGAGGAGGAATTATAAGGCAAGTAGGTGGATTTATTGGCTTTGCGTTTCGCATATTGGGCGTGGGCGTTATACCATTGCTCTACTTATGTGGACATTTGTGATCTGGTAGTGGCTTCATTGAGAATGTGGGAATTCTCACTATTCACCTAGGTGTGATGTATGTGCGCATATCATGTGGAGTTATTTGTTATATATTGGGGGAGAGATGATGACAGGCGTTGAAGAAGGGTGAAGTGAAAGAGGGAGGGAGGGAAGCAATATTAAATGAGAATGTTGGAGGTAGAAGAGATTAGTTGAGAGGAGGAGAGGCAGGCAGGCAGTGAGGTAGCAGCGTGAGCGAAGTGTTGGGAATTATGGGAATTGGTATTGACTGGACGGGAGCACAGGTCTCGTGAAGTAGAAGTGTTGAACTGGACTTTTGTCTGTTGAAGTGAATGTCTGGTTAAAATGGCATAGTTAAAGTGAATATTTAACTTGTGGATGGCATCGTAGAGAAGAATGCACTCTTCATCAGGCATTTAAATATTCGACATCTCAGGCGATTTAGTACAATCAAAAAATGGCATTCTTCTACTTGATAAAGAGTCGCCAGACCGAATCACATATGACGTAGATGCTACCATGAACCTCTCTGAACCTTGAGACTAATTGATCGAAATTGTAACAGGAGATGGTGGGTAAAGTTTTGTGAAGTCTGTTTTCTCCCCGTCTGCGTGTAGATCCAATTGAAGCCTTTTAGCGATGCATCCCTATCTTCTCTTCTTTCATCGGGATAGAACAGACAGCCGAAAGAGGAAATTGGCCCATTCACTTGATACTTTTTTCCTTTCCCCCATGTCACTTGGATTAAAGTGCTTGCAGTCTGAAGACATGAATATGAGTTGGACGTATTTAGTGTTGACAAAGTTTGTCCTGTCACTGTTAATGAGCTCACGTTTTGTAAATATGGCAGACTGGATGGCTTATAGACTGCTTGTTGGACGTGTGCAATGATTGATTGATGTGCATCAAAGGACACAAGTATGATGACAAATAGAAGAAGGAAATGTTGGCGTTTGAGGCTTTGAATGAAGGGTATAGTGTGGAGAAGTGGGAATGTCGAGATTTGCGGAAGGGCATAAGGGCGGAGTAAGTGAAGGAGGCAGTGTTAAAATGCAATAAAGGAGGTTTAATGGAATACTGCAGATGTGGGTGTCAGCGTGCGCAAACCCTTGTCACAAGTAATAGGTGGTAATTGGGAGAGAGTCGGCATAGAATGGATAAAAGACAATGCCTCTTGTTGAAGGACGGAGGGAAGGTGGTATTAAAATAGTGAGAAATTGAGGCAAATAGGGGAGAGGCGGGTAACAGTGTAGGCAATGCATTTTGTACAATAAGGATTTGGAAGAATTGACATGGTGTTGAAGAAGGTTGAGGGAGAAGCAGTATCAAACAAGATTGTGGGAGATAGAAGTGATTAGCAGTGGGGAGGCGGGTAACACCGTTGACAAATCGTTGTTTTCAGGTTTAGACTGCCAATGACAATCTTCAGTTTCACTATACTTCATTTGCCATATTCCTAATCTCTTAATTGCAAAACGCCACGTTACATGGCAAATACTTTAGGTAATTCTTTCGCACGTGCAACCAATATGGCACTAGACATGTCTTTTTTCCCTCAAGTTTTGACTACAGTCTAAATTTTTGTTTCTATTTTGATATCAAATGAGAGAGCTTGTGGTATTTCCCGTGTCGCCATTCGTGTAAACAAAATCTTTCCAATGTCTGTTCACGAGCGAAAATTAAGAATCGCCTAATAAGCATTTAACTGAGGACCAAAAAGATCTCTAGATTGAAAAGAGGCAAATTTAACATTCGCAAAAGCAATGCCAGGCTAGACGATGATTTCCTTGCAATCTCTGGGATGTGTGTGTCACTTACCGTGACTCGATGTGGTGCAGACAACTGCGAAGGCACACTCCTTGTACGAATTACTGAATGAAAGCTTACACTAACCCGCATGGTTTATTCTTCTAGGCCACCTTCCCGAATGGTTTATTTTGGCGTACAATTGTTGTATTTTTTTGAGAAGACAGAGATTCCCTCTCATGCAGAGAGAAATCGCCACTGCTGCGTCGAAGCAGCGAGAGTGAACGGGAGATAGCACAGATGATCATCTCTCTGCTTCTAATGGCTTCTCTTTAGCCAGCATTTTCGCAATATCAAGCACGGATTGCAATAGGATACGGCGAAAGGAAAAATGCCGCCTGCAGTGCCCTCCCGGTTCGATAGGAGGATAGCCTCCTTACGGGGCCTTAAATAAGTCCAAAAGTCGGTCACCTTCTTTGGACTGCAACTCAGATTGCTCAGAGGAGCGGCACTGATCGTGCAAAGGGTGGGGACCAATCATCATTTTACATCGGTCTAGTCCTTGACGAGATCACTAGTCAACTGTGACTGGAAATCAGTCGATGTGTTTCATTCAAGGCTGGGATCTTCTCGATTACAACTCCGCTTGCCACTCACTACATGGGCAGGAGTGGAGACCAGGGACTAACACGTTTCAGTGTTGGCAGAGAGACGGGATTCGGCCACATTCTCGGCACAATACGCCTTTTGAAGTAGGTTGTCTCAGCGTGGCTGCCAAATTGCTCCACAGAGCACATTGCCTTCATTTAGACTTGGAAGACTGTGGCGTGCAAATAGCCCACTGTGCATATGTACAGATGATGGTACCTTTTTTAGGAAGAAAACTTCGTTTCTCATGTGGCCTTGAGCTTGAGAAACGCGGGAGAAAACTCGACACCGACATCCCAAGGCGATATGAAATACCGCAACTCATTTCACCCTCGACATCCATATGGTCTGATATCGTCAGTCACTCCTTTGTACGTATGACAAATTTCTCAGTGAACACGAGCGATCGCCAGCTCGAGGTTGCCTCCGCTCCATTCCTCTTCTCTACTCCACGCTCCACCTTTACGCTAAGAAGAGTAACAAGTGAAGTTCAGCATGCGGCCTTAGCTTTTATGGTCGAAGTGTGTGACTATTGTGGACGCTGTCGTGTTACACCACCCATTTTCACTATCTCGGTTCTCGGGGTGCACAAAATTATTTCAATCCCACTTTCACCGTATTCGCCCATTGACGTTTGTCAAAGGGTGTCAACAATGTCATTCTGCTTTAGATGACCTGCTGAAGCACACAGTGACCGTTAGGCCTGAGGAAACTCTACCTTCGGCTTCGCACCCGGGTATTTCAAGTGGATCATGCTCTCTGCCATCCGCCACCCGCTCAACTTTCGTGTGTCAGTAGAGAGCGCAGAAGACTTGAAGGCGAGGCCCGGAAGCGTCAGCGAAATGGCATACAGACATGTTAACAGAAGTAGCAGGCAAACGGGAGCTGATTTTCACTCCAGCTAATCATAATTTTGCCATCGTTTTATGCTCTATTTAACATCAGTCCGACTCCTCTGCCGCCATCGCTTACCATCGTTTCACACACCTTTACCCTCCCTCTCCTCTCTTGCCTCTCTCCCTCGCAAAAGTGCCTTTCAGCCCCACTCTCGTCCCATTCTCCTCAACCTTACTCGTTCTCAAGCCCTCAAGGCCAGTTACCCGCAGTGGGCCCATTGCCTCTATTTGCCTATTGCAGAAAGGTAAATGAAAGTGACGAGAAAGGGAGATATTTTGCGATAGTTTTAGTGGATCAGAAGTGGTAGTTCATTGGATTGTTGTGAATTGATCGGTTGGGGATGCCATTGAGCGACCGAGGCTGCGATATTCGCACTCTCCAAAGGCAATATTTTAGTGAGAGTGTTACTTAGTATTTATCAAGCATGCTTTTTGATGGTAAATCCTCACCACTTCTGTAGCTGACACGTAATTCTGCGTGAGACCGTAACGGAAGGTTATGTGAAAGAGCAAAATATGTTGTATAGTGAGTTTACTCATACTCATTTTCGTCTAAGCTCATTAATCGGACGGTTGTCAATTCATTGTAGACAACCGAGAACCAATTAGGTCAGTTTGTGTTGGTAAAGTACTACTCCAGGCCTTTTTGCCCGATCTTTTGGAACAATTTTTTGCTCCATAGAAAGGAAGCAAAATTGCTACACAAGGTACCCTATGATATCTATGTTGGGCAAAAACGATTTTTATGACGAAATGCAAAACGTGTACGAAGACCCAATAGTCGGATTCCGTAATGGAATATATCCTTTTGTAGGAAGCGTTCTTTATTTAATGTGGACAATCTTTACTCGAAAGAGGACTTTCACACCCTCGACGAGGCGCTTCACGTCATAGTGAACCGGAGCACCCGTCCACTAAAGCACTAAAATGGGCTGCTGGCGTGTCTAAAGTTTTATTTCCTAAAAGACTTTAAGTGGCTTATTTGATGCAATGAGTAATTGCACCATGATTCCACATATGCTTTACTTTTGCCCTCCTTGAATTCCTCTTTCTTGGCTTTGGCCTGGCTCTATTAGATGTGGACAGTTTTTGGCCCACACGCTTCCTTGTGAAAAACTTTCTTTCAAATAATAAGAAGGGAGGATATTAGCCCCACAAGTGGGGTGAGTGAGCACATGCCGGTCAGTCTCTCATTTCATTCCGCCAAATCAAACCAGAGGCACAACCATGTTGCAGGTCTTCTGCAGACCCGCCTTCAAGGGGCCCGACGTGTGGTGTTTAGGCAGCCTTGAGTTCCTCAGGAACGTTCCTTCTACAAACTGGACCCCTTACTGCTGGGAAACTGTGGAGAGCGTAGCAGACTGCTGTGGTGATCTGCATGCAGGGATTTGTATGGCGCTTCTTCTGATTTACTCGGGAAACTCGGGGTCTCTCGCTTCGCACAGAAGCCCTGTGGAATAGAAAGTCTTAAACGGAAGTAATGTCTAAAGGTACTGACAAGCCTTTCGTCCACATGGCAACTAAGCGCCCATTTCACACAACCTCGAAAAGTAGGTGCCTATCAACATAGCACCTGCGCAACCACCAGCCAAAAGTACACATTGCTGAAAAGACCACCGGCAACAGACTTACCGGGGTTCTGTACTGTCACAATAAACGTGATGAATGCCGCAAAGTAGACGTAGATGGGCGTGGCGCCCGTCTCCACAACCCGACCGGCGGCAGAATCAGGGAGGGTAGAGAAACCTATCGCCTTGATCATCTCGGAGGATAAAGAGGCGACTGAGTCGGTATTCTCACATGAGGCTGCACCGCCTGCAAGTTCTCGACCGTCTTGCATACGCACTTTGTAAGCAAAAATAAGACGAACCCATGTCCTACGAACTTTCGTATAAGGATTCACCTTCATAACTTGTGTGTCAGACCTCTACAAAGACGTCTTTACTCCCGCTTGTAGCTATCAAGATATAAACTGAGAGATGAGGATTTAGCAAATTTAAAAAATACCTTTCGACTGCTGACGCCTCACTACTTGCTGTATGCAGAATACTGGAGGATGCCTTTAGATACCTATTTGAACCCTTCACAATAAGAGTGAACAAGACGAGATGTCCACCAACACAGAGTTTCAGTAGCACTGCATGGTTGGACATTGGCAGTCACACCTAAAGTCAAACCCACTGTGGGGAGCGGTCATCGCATCCGCTCCCCTCCACATCCGACCACGAAGTCGTGAACCCGAGGTGCTAACTTCGCTGTCACGACGAGACTTCCTACTCTGAAAGACTGTGACGAGAATGTGGACGAACGACGCCTTCCACTTATACATCAATTCGGCGTATTGCGTTCTCTCGGTCAAGATTGCCTGAATTATGACTGAAAGATGACGTCAGGTCCCCAGTCACCGCAATCTCGAATACGGCTTCTCTGGCAGCCTAATTTGCAGTCGAATGAAGCTGATCGACGTTTGGGTCTATTTAAGGCTTCGTCACGCGGCTTCCGTCAGTTCAACCAAGCGAGCGCTGTAAGTGGCACTTATCAACCGGTTCTATCATGCTTAAATTTGTTTTTGATGGTGCGGCTATGGCAGCTGAAGGAGAGTAGCTGGAAGCAGAGAGATCACTGGCTGCACAGTCTCCACTCCACTATCACTGCCTCGATGCCAACTAACCAATCAACGTGGTAGATAGTCGCCACGTTGGTCCAACTCCGCAATTTGGTAACGCTGCATGCTGGGGGCCTTTTGTGATGTATGATAAGAGAAAGTCGATGAGTGAAACGAAAGCGTGGATTCATTTGAGAATTAACAAACCAAGAGCCTGCACCAGATTAGTCATAGTCACGGGGAGAGGACGGATTCACTTCAAGACTCAGTCGCCACTTCTGTACATCTGCAAAGACCTCCAATGCCTCAGGTCGACCGAGGAGATCGCCGAACTTAAACCTACGATCGTTCATAAACAGACGAATAAGTTTGTCAGGTTGGAGAACAAGTGCTAAATTCCTAAGTTGGTTAATTCGGAACGCTTAATGGTGCAAGTTAATTACACATTATATCACTTAGTGAGTGGGCTGTTGGGGCTGACGAAGTTGAGCACTTTTGCTGCGGTCTCATTGTCTCACGACCTTCAATATTGTTACCGCTTTAGGCGGAGTCCATGCCAGGAAGGTGTAGGGAAAAATTGTGAGTAGCAGTTGATAGATGACTCCGTGTTGAAACGACGATATTGTCAGTGTCTCCCCGAGTCGCTCTTTAAGGGTGTCGCCATTCCATGACACCCTCTGGATAACGATGCGAACTTAGATGGTTTAACAGTCCAACGTGAACGGAAGAGTCAACGAGAGTCCGTTGCTGCAAGCGCACATTACTTAAGTGTTAGCCCGCGCACTCATTTGCATACTTCTGATTTTAATTAACGTCAAAAGTGAGGTGAAGTAGAAAACGAAATGCAAACATGGCCTTTAAAAACAGCAAAGAAAATTTAAAAGAGAAGAAGTAACAGTAGCGGAGAAGTCGCGGGATTTTGTATTACATGGAGAAGGAAGGAGAGTCGGTGAGATCGTCTTTTCACTATGGGCAACTGATGAGGTGCGCGACCGAAGTATACTTCGTCCAACCGCAGTTAAATGCGAGCAACTTTCCACTCTGTCGAGATTAGAGGACACCATTTAGAATGACATCAACCCTACTCAACGATTAACAAACTAGTGTGAAAGTGCTTATGAGCAGCATTTGCCATTTTTTTAATCCGCTACTTAATTCCGGTTTGGTTTAGATGAGGAAGAAGATCTGTCAGGGGAAGTGGAGGGAATTAAGCCCACATAATTTTCATCATGAACGGCTTTCTGTTGTCCGACGGAAAAAAATTCCATTTATTTAGGCGTTTCGCTTCTGCTTAAACCCTCTTTTATACGCAGAAGTTCGACTTATATACGTTTTGGTCGGTCAGTTGAAACGCGTTGGAATGTGATGAAAGACTAGTACTCGTTTATTTGAATTTCTCCTTAGGGACTGTGGTTGTTTTCGTTGAGAGACAGGCCTATATTGAATATACCGTCAGCGGCGAGCGAATTAGCCCAGGGACTACCCTTTCAAATTGTTAAAACAGTCACCCTCGTCCCGTCCTTCCTCGACTTTTTATAGCCCCGGTGGGAGTGCAGATCCACTGTAACTCGTCTTCCGAATAACTGCAATTCATCTACGTCGCTAAATACTCCTCGAGCGTTCCACCGAAGTTCACGGGCTGTGACCTGTCAGCCGATAAGAGGTTGGAACTGTTCTTTCCTGCATCCTCCTCATACTCTGCATTCTAACAAACAGTGCTTTGAAAGTTACTTCATTCTGACACATTTGGCCGAGTTGAGTATTTGAGTTCTTCCGGAAGGCCTTGGAGCACACAGGTCATCGTCTTCGGAAATTAAGGCTTCCACTTAGGCAATCGACAAAAGACCATTTCTCTCGGTGATGCGGCGCACCAGAGAGAACTGAGGCTAAAACGAGTATTTATTACGGTGAGCGGAATAAGGGCAGCACTAAGGCGATGTCACACTTCAGTAGCCTTACCGCATCGAGAGACATCCAGAAAGCGATGGTTAAAGATGGGTGGAAAGTTTTGACAGAATAGCTTATCGCTGACTAACCACAACTCATTGCCTTCATCGTGAGAGGCGGTGCCAGTAGTTGGCCCTCGCGTTTGGGAAACGGTGGTAGGTACAAATGAGAGTTTTGTGGGCTTCTTCTTGCTTCCCCATATAATTCAATCGTGTGCTGATCATCGTGGGACAAAGAAATATTTCGGTGAGCGGCGCTGCCTCACGTACGTATAATGTATACCCAAGAAATGATGAAACTAACACTGCTTGAAGCTCACCGGTTAGCTAGTTAGACAGGGTCGATCGTGCGATTGAACCCTCATGTTCGACAAAATGCATCTTCTCTCCCACCCTTTCACTCCTAACCCACAAGGTAAACATCCAGCGGAATTTCTAAAGGTGATCGTTAACGTCCTCCAACATGAGACTGTGTTGGTTCAGGAATGAGGTGGAAACAAGCTAGCGTACACATTTCCTTGTGGTATTGAACCTGTCTCAAGTTGATTGCACCGGCGCCACCTGTCTCTGCTGGCAGTGGTAAAGCTCCCGTGGTGCTGATCTCTCCTTTGATGAGAAGTGACTGTGGTACTTACACGTCATCTTCACAATGCTGTCTTGGCAACACGAGTAATATTCCTATCAGAATCAGCGCTGAAACGTATTGTGACATATGGTGCAACAGTTAGACTAGAGGAAGAACTGCTGACGTCTCACAATCAACGGATAACCCGTGGGTCTGGTGGTGCAACCGTATTCACCGTTAGGATCTGAGCAAAAAGAGACCCTCTTGAGACTTCTCAACGTGTGTGCGTACAAACCGTTCCTCTGGAACGTCGGGCTGAAACGATGGTGTAGATGTCTCTATGAGGAAACCGTCGCTGCTAAAGCAAATTGTTTCATTGCTCGACTGTCTTTTTTCGTCCGATTCCTCACAAATATAGCTAACGCAGTTGCATTTCTGTCAACACTCTAGATTTCGTTTTTGCCTCCAAGATTTTTAGTGCACCTGCCTGTCACTACTAAAAAGTCAATTTAATCAGGCAACATTAAACTGAGGAAACTTATTTACCTCATTCTCACTACAGAGGCTAGTATTAAAGAATTATGTTATCGCTACTACTTCGGTGAAACCTGGATGAGTTCAGGCTAGTCGAGGCAACTGACTGTTCTGTTTTAACTGCCAATCAACTCTAACTCAACCAACCTACAAGAATGTCGCTCTTTTCAATGGCTTCGTGGGCCTAAAGAGAGACTAATCATCCATCGGTGTGGGGAATCTCGTAGGTGATGCTCGGGCTTATCAGTCTAAATTATTCCTTGGGGACAAAATACTAGTTGCTAATCTCAATTCCCAAGATGATAAACAAATCAAATAGACTTAGTCACTGGAGGGATACAAGTATCTTTTTCGGGGCAGGCGGTCAAGGGACGCAAGAAATAACGGCGAAAAACGGGCTTATTGATTGAGTCGTCTTAGTATGCTTCAGGACGCCCGACAACGGGTTATTCCGCTCTTTTGTATACTTAGTAGATCGACGCATGTTTAGTTAAGCCCAAACCCAGCTGCCAGCGGAATGGGGTGGGTTTCTACGTGAGGGAAGTCGGGTCTGAGACATTTGGGACGCAGGGGTCAGTGAGTGAATGAAATTGCCAGGTCGGGGAGCTTAACCGTTAACAACAATAAATCATTCCGTGGAAACGAGTATTCAGATTTTAGGTGGATCAGCAAAAAGGGACAAACTATACAAAAAATTTGGTTTGTGATAACGGGGTAGTTGTTGGTCGGGGTTGTTGACTGGCTTTTGTGTTCCTCGTCTCTCTC
>QEYB01000278.1:0-24069 GCA_017562135.1 Dipylidium caninum | reverse complement strand
TGACGTGCTCATTCGGGGTTCCGAGCTGTCCTGCCCGCTCGGTGCCCCGTGCCCCCGGATCCCCGGTACCCGCCCTGCCAAGCCGGACATAGCCGAACAAGTCGACTCAGAAGCGGGCCGAGAAAGGCGTCCCCCAGAAGCCACTGGTGGAATGTCCGAGGAAGGCTGATCCCCCAACTACCTTTGCCAAGAGGATGCAACCAGGCGTAGAGCTTGGAACAGGGCGGCGGTGGAGGCCCATGGCGCCCTGAGAGGTCGTGCGTGGAAGATGGAACTTCAGCAAGGAAAAACCGAGCCAGCACGGCCTCAATCGGCACGGAGGACGCAGGATGTCAGAAGTCGTGGCAGTCATGATAGAACTTCGAAATCCAAGTTTTTTTTGAGCGGGTTTGGCAGCCGAAAATAAACCTCTGGGAACCTGATGATGTGGAGGAAGAACTTCAAAACCTCCCTCCTCCGTGGAAAGGCCTTGTCTTTTGGGGGAGGCTGGATCTTGGCCACCCGATGATTATCCATAGAGATGAGCATCACCCTAAAGAAAGGTGGCACTCCGGGAGACGTTATTTGTAGCCGTTTTCGTTTCTCACCACCGCTGGCCGAAGTCACCTTCCAGGCGGCTCTGCCGTCAGCGATGCGAGACGAGAGGGAATGAGAGAGCTTGGGGAGGTAACAAAAAGGACGCTTAAAGCTGCAGACACTGAATGAGCCGTGGAAGAGGAAATTGACGAAAACTGATGTCCTGTGGATGTGGAGATCATCTACAGTGTCTCCAATACCAGTCTGTTGCCCTAGTCTATTAGTGTCAATGAGCATGTCTGAACAGGCCGTTTTGATGGGTCGTCTTGACTGTCTGTCCAAACAGCGCTCGAGTTCTCGCCTTCCGTCGACTTTCGTGAGACGGCAACTTTCGTTTGGCCTCTCCTTCTTGAGCCATGGGCGAAGTCACAGCGAGGCCCGCAGGATAACCAGGACCGCAGTTGAACGAGCCGTAGTCGGTGAAGAAGCATAACCAGCTGTTAAGTCGTGCGAGACTAGAGACGACAGACAATGTGCTCGCAGCCTCATTTGCCGCTAGTTCAGTCAATGCTGAGCTTCTAGTGCCCCAAATGTGTAGTCCGAGTACGGATCATAATGCATCCGGGTTGGGGGAAGTTCTGATGACAGACACATAGTTCAATGTCTTCTGGTCCGTGCGTCGGACTGTGTCGTGCCAACGGCAAGCCCCAGTTCTCGTCTTTTCCGCGACATAGGACGTCTCAACGTCGTCAAAAGCGCAATTTTTCGTGCGTACTCTTTCATCCAACATAACACGAGACAGAGTGCGAGAAAAACCGAAGCCACAAGCGAGCTTGAGAGTAAACTGAGGGTGCGGGAAATCACCCAGTTGTACCGTCCGGACCAGAGCGGACAGAGAAAGTTGAAAACCGCTCGTGCACCAGCCGCTGAGGTAAACTTTGAATCGGCGAGACAGGTGACAGACGACAGACGACAGACGACAGACGACGCGGTTCTCAGCCTCATTTGGCCGGCTGCTGTCGGACGCTGAGCTTATACTGCCGTAAAAATGAGGGGGTTACCGCCCGGCTTTGCTGGGCGGGGGGAATGTCTGAACTGGCCGTCTTGATGGGCGTGCGACATGTCGCGATTCCTTTGAGCTGTCTCGACTGTCTGCCAAGACGGAGCTCGAATTCTCGCCCTCCTCCGACGTCATACAAGCTCCAATTTTTTTCTTCACTTTCTTCCTCCATCAATCAACTGCAAAAATTGCACACGGCGCACCTAAGTAGCTGAGGATGCAGAAGAAACCTCTGGCAGTTTGCAGACTCTGTTTCTGTTCTGAGCGTTGAATGCGAAGGGGCAAAGGGCGTTTTTGAGTTAACTATGCGACAGACGACAGAACGAACGACGGTTCGCTGCGAGCCAGTTTTTGGCCGCATGCCTTTGTCGGGCGCCGAGCTATTATGAATGCCCTGGTACAAAGTGGGGAGATCACCAAAATAAGACCCGGCTGGCCGGTTGGTGGTGAGGAGTTAGGCCCACGTTTTGAAAAGGCTCACTGGATAATAATGAAAGCCTCAACGGCAGACAAGCAGATTAGGTGCACATTTAGTCTGGATTAAAATTTTCTCACTTCAATAATTGCAACCCAGTTTAACCGCCGGTTAAAAAGGCGTTAAATACGACAAACATTTAGTCACCAAACAACACCAAAAGAGAGAGTAATTTTTTGCTTTTGTTGACGCAGTTCTCTCCTCGATGGCCAAAGTGGCCGCCGAGGCGGCGGCGGAGGAGGGCGACGCGAGCTGCACGTGAAACTCTCCAACGTCGTCTGCTGGCCGTCGCGGTGTGAGACGAGGACGTTGCCTGTCTGAGACGGTTGAGCTGGAGGATGCTGGACTGCTGTGCGCAAGACGAATTGCCCACGATTGAGGCTGCTGAACCGTGGACATTCCAGACCCATCGGAAGTAACTGTCTTGTAACCTTGAGGCTGCTAATTCACTCGAATGAGGTGAATGTAGGAGAGAAGACGCCGAGGGGGCGCGCGGGGAGGCGGGGAGTGGGGGAGGGAGGGAGGGTAAATTATGTATTTCCTCTCCGGGCTCACCATTTCGCCCTAAAAGCAGTCTCCCATTCAGCCATGACGGTGAAAGCCTTTATCACCAGCCAAATGTCCAACTGTCTTATTGATGGCTCCTTTGCGTGTGAGCTAAAAAAACTGCTCAGTGAACCAGAAAATTGTCCGTGGGAATAGTGTCCACATGGTAGAGAATCTCTGTCCCCCGCTCGCTCCGCTCGGCTTCGGGGGGCCCGCCTCGCTCCCCCGTTCGCCTCGCTGCTCCGTCATTGTGTCCCTCGCCCGCTTGCCCGCCCGCCCGCCCACCGCCCTCCCCTGTTCCGCCCTGACAGTCGCCCGCAGGTGTACCATATCGAGGGCTGCAATAACGACGAGGCAACTGTTCTCAGGCCTCCTCGTGGTAGCTGCGCGAGACGACCTGCCGCGCTGTTATCGCGGTGCCGTGCGGTTGTAAGACCCACCGAGGCGGACGAGGCCTCGTGGGGTGAGGGGAGGTACGCCGAAAATCCGCGAGGGGGGAAGTAAAACAAAATCTCGGGTGGGACAAGAGAAAGGGACAGAGGAGTCGCCCTGAGGGCGGTAAACAACACGGGAAAAGGGGGCGTGTGAAGCCCCAAGGAGCTCGCACACGCGGGATTTGTGTGCTGGAAACTATCAAATGGACCAAAACTATGAAGCTCTGAAATTTCTTTTATTGACATCTTTGACATTCTGCCAAAGTAAAGTCGTTATTTTTAGAGTTAATAAATAATTCAATGTCCGCTGTAGCACAACTTTGTTTATTTCACTTTTCACTCTCTCAGATATAACTCGGTCGGCTGTTGAAGTATCGTGTGAATTTGAAGCATGTGGTAAAATGTCATCTTGTCAACAGAAATCAAAGCTTTTCGTGGCTGTCGCGACCAGATTTTTGGAATAGAAACCTTGAAACGATGAAATATTATTTTTTTTCTCTTCACTCCCGATTATAACTTCCGTTGACATCTGTGACATTCGACCAATGATTGGACAAGTTGCGTGGGCATTTCTAAAGGAGGATCTTTATTTTTGAAGTAAATAAATGATTTATTTTGTCTTGTAACAGCGGTCAGCTGTTGAAATGCTGAGTGACTATGGAGAACGTGGTGAAATTTAATTTTGTTACTTTGTTTAACAGGAATTGAAATTTTCTTTTCTGGTTGTCTTGCGTTGTTCTCATGTTGTAATGCCAGTTGTTTCTACTTCCTAAATTTCTCCCCATGTGCGGCATTAATTGACCCCCGGCAAAGGCAAGACTCCGCCACTCGTGGGGATTTTCCTCCTGGTTGGAAGGAAGAATGGACCATCACTCCTCGGCTTTTCCACCAAATTGTGATGAATTTTTCACCTTAGGAGTGTGTCTGAGGAGTGTATTCGCGTCTACCCACTTGCCCCATCCTTTTCCATCTCCCCTTAACCGAATTTGCTATCTACTTCTACGTGCAACCGGCCATCTGTTTGACCGGTTTCTTCTTGAACATCATTAACTGTCAAATCTTTCGCAAACCGGATTTTGTCGGACCGGCGTATAAGATGGTGATCGCACTGTCCGCCACCGACGCCACCACTCTGCTCTCCACCCTTCCACTGGGCTTTCAAAGGTGAGTCGCGCCGACTTGCGTGGACACGCTTCCACGCTTCCACTTGCCTTGAAGTGGTCTTTTCCCACCGCCTGTCAGTCGACTTGCCAGTTTGGCAGGCGGACAGGTGGGTCGAACGCGGGTGTTAGGCTGGGAACCCTGAAATGGGCATTGAAACGCGAGTAAACAACGACAAAGCACAACTTTTAACAGCATTTTCCTTTAGTCACAGTGAAACAGTTTGCATTGGCATGCACGATATTCTGCCCACGGTTTGGACCAGTCGGATCTGCTATTTTAGAGGGGAAAACCCCGATTTGTAGAGCTAACAAATCGCTCGAAGTCTTCTGATATCACTTTGGTTTGCTGTTTCCACTTTCTTTCTCCTTTGAAAATAATTCGCGACCGCGAACCAGCTAATAATCGCTCGTGGGTTGAAGTGTCGCGTGAAATGCCACCGAGTAGAGACGTTGTTTGGACTTGTCGAGGGAGTTGAAGCTCCCGCGCTCGCGGTGTGTTGCCCCCGTGCAGCAGTGCTGAGTCGCGGCGAAGGGAGCAAGGCGGTTTGTTTGCAATTCCCACGGTCTTCTCATGCCGACGCCGGTTTGCCGCACGGCAGTGAGAGGGACTCGACGGCTGCTGTGCCTCCGTCCGGTGTAGGAAGGAAGGCAGGAGGAAGGAGGGCAGGCGGGCAGGCGGGCAGGGGGGCAGGAATGGCGGACGATCACCGCGTGGACACCCCAGCCATACAGCGGAGATAATGTTCTTTTTTGTAGAAATTACACCTCAGTCTGCCCCCACCGTCTGCCATTCGACTTGCCGAGCGTGGCAGACAGACAGACAGGCAGGCAGGTGTAACGGCCGTATTTGGCTGGAAACCATGAGATGGGCATTGCGTAGAAGTGGTCATTAAAACGCCCAAATGTTTTACATTATTTAATTTTGTCAGTCATATAATTGCCATCGGTCTTTTGGAATACAATTTCGGTGTGTATGTTATTCTGCCAACTATTTGAGCAAGTCGTAATTGTCACATTTGCGGATGCCACGGTTGTCACCCTCGATTATTCCTCCGCCAACATGGGCGGGTGGACTCCCCCTCCAACCCTCCCCCCCCCCCCAGTGGATCCGCCTCCAGGTGCCTCAAACAAGGTTTCTGCCGACCTGAGAAGCTGCGTTCTGATCCCATGTGGACTCGTGGAAGAGAAGTGAATGTAAATTGAGGAATTTCTGCCATCCGGTTTCGCGAGAGCGCGAGGAGGCCTTCCCAGCCTTACCGACGGCGCCAGTGGCGGTTGACAAGCATGGAACGCGCGCTGAATGCAAGCAGACAACAAAGAGCGTCATTTTGCACATTATTTATTTCATTCGATAGAAATTGCTGCCATCGGCAAGGCCGACTTTACAAGAGGAGTCTTTATTATGTGAGCCAACAGCCGCTTCCTCGTCTTCCATAATACCATTTTGGTTGTTACATTTTCCCCTCAATGATAATTCGCAAAGGGGGAAAAGGCAACAATCGGTTGGCCACTGAAAGATCTGATTGAATTTGGGAGACGCGGCAAAATGTCATCTTGTAGAAGAAGTATTTAATTTAATCAGAGTAATTGAAGCTCTTCTTGGTTGTCGTCGTCGTCGTCGAGCGTTGTGTTCATGCAGCAGCACTGCCGCGTGCCGATTGAGCCGTGCTGCTGGTTTTCCTTGCTGAAGTTCATTTCACGCACGACTTTCAGGCGATGGGCCTCCACCGCCGCTGTTCCGCTCTAGCCTGGTTGCATTTTTGGCAAAGGAGTTGGGGATCAGCCTTCTCCTCGGACATTCCACCATGTCCTGGGGACGCCTTCTCGCCCGCCTCTGAGTCGACTTGTCCGGCTTGTCCGGCTCGTCCGGCTTGGCAGGCGGGTGGCAAGGCGGCGGGGCGCCGGGGCACCGGGGCACCGGGGCACCGGGGCACCGGGCGGGCAGACAGGCTGGGAACCCCGAAGTGAGCGTCACATAGAATTGGGGAGTAAAAAGCCTCACTTGTAGCATTTTTTATTGTCTTCATTGGAAATAGTTTCCATTGGCATTTGCAATCTTCTGCCCACCAGTGGGCAAATCATGTTTGCCATTTGGGAAAAAACCTTTCCTTTTAAAGGTGAGAAAACCACTCAGTGCCACTTACAGTACCATTTTCTTCTCTCAGAAACAACTCCTCATGGTTGGAATAGCGGGTGAATATGAGGATGTTTCATAAAAGTGAAAACTAGAATGTCCAAATAGTGGCATCATTTATTTGTTTTAGTCAGTCGAAATAATTTGCGATTGTCATGTGTGACTTCGGACGTGTCATTTGTGCCATTTCTTGCACTCTTATAATATCATGTTGATGAGTGAATGTTCTTTCTCATGAAGATACTTCGTGATTGGGGGAAAAGGCAATAGTCGGTGCGAGAAAGCTCGGAGGAGGGCAGCGGATGCCGGAAATGTCCGCCTGCAGAGCGGCTGTTTAGCTGGTCGACGCAGGTCGCAGCGCCGCGTTGGTCGTCGTGTGTTGTCCGACCGAGCGGCGCTGCTCGCTTTTTATCCATAAAGTTCTTCGTCCGCGTCGCATCACTTCCCGGCGTGGCAGTGGGAGGTCTCCGCCGCTGTCGCGATTTTCGCCCGGTCGTAGGGGAGGAAGAAGGGAAAGAAGGCAAAAGAAGGCAAAGAAGGAAGGAAGGAAGGAAGGAAAGAAAGAAGGAAGGAAGGCAGGCAGGCAGCAGGCAGGCAGGTGGGGAAGAGCAGCGGACGAGCGCCTCTTCGCCACTCCGCCATATGGCAAAACTGATGGTTTTCGACGAAATTACGGCTCTGGGGTGTGTCGCAGGGCTGTTTTTTCGTCTCTTCACTTGCTCCATTAGAAATGACGATTTGGTGCAAGAAACGGCGGCAATCGTGTAGGCCGAGGGAGGCGACGAGGAGGCGCGCTCCTTCCCGAAACTCTCGAGCATCCGCCGTTACGGCAGTTCGGGCCGCGGGCGCATTCGATTCCAAGTGTTTTTCTCGTTCTCACTCGAGTTCACGAAAAGGCGTGTGTGTGTGTGTGTGTGTGTGTGTGTGTGTGCACCGAATTCCTCAGTCGTCGTCCTCACTTCTTCCTGCCGCCATCGACACGAGGCGGTGGTCTGCCTCGAGTCTCCTCGGCGTCACTCAACTTGCCAGAACGAAGTTTGTTTAAAGAAACTTCCAGTGTTTTTCGCCATCAGTGAATTCACCTCGAACGCCTCATCAGTGTTTCTCCCTGTTCGAGCAGCCGCACCCCGAGTCACTGTGAACTCTTACAGGAGAAGCAGGCGGAAGTTGCGCTGTGTTTTCGCCTAGGAGCGTTGAGGTGCTGGGCGAAAGAGCCCAGAGAAGAATCACTGCCGCTATCGGCCGTGACCGTGGGGGGCCAGGAAGGGTATACAACTTCGCCCTTGCTGGTGGGGCGAGTACGGAGGCGGAGGAAGTGCATGAAATAGAATATGTCCACGTCTGAGGGAGGCAACCGAGTGGCGTGGGCAACGGTAAGTGAAAGGAAGGGGACGAGGAGTCCACCTGCAGTGTAATAGTCGAATGATGATGATGATTGTGTCTTTCTTAAAATACGTTTACCTCAATCCAAGATAGTGCTTCCTTGCAATGGGGGAGACTGTGCCTTTAGGGAATAGGCTAGAGATGAGAAGACCTTCTTTCTCTCTCTCTCTATCTTCGCCCTTTCTCAAACCGGAAATCCACATTTTACACAAAATAGAAATGCCCTCATTTATTCTCCCAGTGGGCGCGTTTATGTACGTGGGTGAGTGTGTCTTTGCCAGCAAAATTCAACTTGTCGGCGCATCATTCGCGTGTCAGGCCCCCGGTGAACAATAAACACCGGGCCGAGGACCCGAGAGGGGAAGGGGAGGGTCATTTTGCCCTTGTGGCACCGACAGACGTTGTATGAGGATTAACGTCGCTCCCCCGCCGCCCTCCGCCGGCATCGTAGCAACTGTTCCCAGACCATTATCCAACACGTCCATGCAGACAAATGGCGCCCAACGTGTTAGAGAGACGCACATCGTCGGCCGCAGTACAGCGGCCGTTTTAAAGGCGTTTGGAGGGAGAGTTCGGAAAATGGGCTTCTCCTCCTTTTCGGCTTCTCCTCCTGCCAGACAGCCTAATTATTCAGGCATTCCATCGAGACTGTGCTGATGGTCTGAAAAGACTAGCCCACATCTCTGCGGCAGTCTAAAGTCCCATAAAAAAGGCGTATTTGAGCGGCGTGAAGGCGGAGGAGGGCTCCACGCGTAGGTTGAATGCCTTCCATCAACTACTCGCCGTTTTGTGTCGGTGACTGGTTGTCATTGTTCGGCGAAGAGTCGAAATTCTACGTTTTTGACTGTTGACAGTGGTGACACCTCAAGGCTGCATGACTTATCTGCAATCAGACTTACCAGGTCTGGGGCTGGACTGGACTAGACTGGACTGGGCGGGATGACAGGACGAACGGCTGCTTTATCCACTTCTCCTCCGTCTGTCGACAGCTCATCCACGGCCTGCGTGTCAGACGAGGTCAGCGACGATGTCAACGATTTTCGCGTGTGTTTGACACAAGGTGAGTGTAAGCCACTGCCCTCACCCACACCACCTCCAGTTGTCGTGAGCCAGACAGCCAACTCACTCCTCTCTTCGCCCGTCTCGACTATGCCACCGGCGGATGCGTCCTCGACGCTGGACAAAGCGACCACGCGGAGGAAGAAAGATGAACTGGCCGAAGGGAGGAAGTGAACAAACACACACACACACACACACACACTCTCTCTCTCTCTCTCTCACAGTGAAGTAGCACCGACTGGATGGGCTGGGGGCCCCGACGCTCTCCCTTCCGACAGGCCTACCGAGTGGGAGGGCAAACGTACGCTCCCAAAATCTTTCCTTCTCGCATCATGACCTCGCAAGTCCAGCCGTTTAGACGGACTCGCGAGAGTGTGATCGTCCCAGTGTCGTGGGAGAGTCAGTGAGGGCCACGCAAAGTCCACCTCTAAGCCGTCGTGAGCTTGGAGAGAGGGTTGAGAGGCATTCCAGACAACGGAGGAATGGAGACGCTGTTGTCGGCAGTGCGCAAACAGTGCAGACGAGGAGGAAGAGGAGGAGGAGGAGCAGGAGGAGCAGGAGGAGGAGCAGGAGGGGGAGGGGGAGGGGGAGAAACCACATAAAAATGGAAATCGCCTCTTGACGACTTCGCTTCTCTACTCCCACCTTAACGAAATCGCGTTGCGCACATGTCTCTTCCGGCAAGTGAAGCAAAGTATGAACTGCCAATTAAGTTGGTTCCGTGAAGAGGTCGACAAGTGGCGGAATGAAGTGAGGAGAGAAGCTTCTCCCCGACACACTCTTGTCGACGCGGCTGCAGCCTCACTCGTGAGGCGGTCGCGTTGGCTGACGTCTCGGCTGCCTCGAGTGCCGACCGACGCCCGAGTTGGGGGCGCGGGGAGGTGGAACATCCCACCACCACCCCGCTCCAACACCTCCGAATGACAATTTTCCTCCATCGGAGACACCAGAGGGGTGGAAGCCACCTTACTAAATGTTGATTCCTTCAGTGAATGAAAGCTCTTCCCTTCATCCATTGCATTTGGTAAGGGGAGCCACAGCCAGACGGGACACAGCATCCACGTGGACGTTTCATCTGTGTCTGAAGATGGCAGATGATGCTGACATGGCGACTGAACGAGTGCCAATTTTAGGGAAGAATGAAATTCAAAGTTCGTGCTTGTCTGATGATGGAATGTCTTTTTGACTGTCGAGAATTGGGCCAAATGTGTTTTTCGCCTCCTCCTCCCTGACTCCTCCTCGTCCTCGTCCTCCTCCTCCACCTCCTCCTCCTCCTCCTCCTCCCCCCCCTCCAACCCCAGCTTCAGCTCCGCCTCTTCCAACTCCTCCTCCTCCTACTCGGCTCCTCCAACACCTCCTCCTCCTACTTCCAAATAGCCTACTTATTTAAGCATGCCATCGAGACTGTCCTGATAGCCTAAAACGATTTGCCCACATTTCAGTGGCAGTTTCAAGCCGCACAAAAGAGGCGGATTTGCGTGGTGTGGAGGCGGAGGAGAGCTGGAATGCCGTCCACGAAGGTCACATTTTATCGGAGTTACGAAGCAACACTCAACGCGCAGTTGGAATGTCTTCTCGACTCTCGCCATTTCTGTTGACAACGAAATGATTGCCGATTTTACGTAAGAATGAGAATTCAAGATTTTGGCTAAAAATATCACCGTATTCCCTCGACAGCTCTCAGTTTGTGTCGATGACCGGTTGTCGGCATTCGGCCAAGTGTCAGAAATCTTCGTTCGCAAAAAAATAGTTGATCTTTGGGAGCGGGTAACTGAATCAAGTGTGATTTGGCATCATGAGGAGTCGTCAGAAGCTTTGACGCTTGAGGAATTCTTCGTGGAATGACCAAATAGGTGGCAGTGCGAGGAGGACGCGCGGTCAGAGCCCCGACAGCCAATCAACGGCTGAGGTGGCGGGCCACGTTGGCGTGCCTCTTCACCCCCTCCCCCCTCCCCCCCACGGCCCCCAGCACCCCTCTCCTCTCCTCATGCTCCGACTCTCTCTCCGCTCGCGCTGACCTCTCAAGGCTAATTCCTCCCCTGACCTGTTGCCAGTCACTCAGTTGTCACCTCAGTATTTCGCGTGGTTGTGTGGGACTTGTAAGTGGCCTGGCTGCTAGGCGCGTGTGAGACGCTTGACATCGGTGGGAGGATTCTCGAATTCGCGTAAACACCGACGCCTACTATGCTTGTGCCAACGACATCGTCCTTCAGCTCCCTTTTTTCCACTCCCTCCCTCCCACCCTCACTTTCGCGCCACCTCTGTTGCCCAAACTCCCCTGCTCTGCCCCGCCACGCCCCGCCCCGCCTCGCCTCGCCTCGCCCCACCCCACCCACCAAAGCCACACTCCTGAGTGGACAATTCAAGCGTCCATCACTGGGGAGTTGTTATGTGGACGAGGGAAGACGTAGAAGGTGGCTTCCGGTGGGAGTGGCAGCTTCACCTCTTAAGACCTCCACTCTTGGGAAAATCGCCTCCTCCCGCCTCCTTTAGGGCGTTGATGTTGCCTTCCGAGCATCCCCCTTCCCTCACACATCAACTTTGTTAAGTCGAATGGAGGACTCTCAGTCCAAGGTGGACTTTGTATCAGTAAAAAAAGCGTTTTTTGTCAAAACCCTTTCGAATGAATTGTAACGTAGTTAATTAAACGCCTTCCTCAAGGAGTGAAAATGCGCATTGGTAGATCCCCAAATTTTCTGTGAGTCGTGAGAACCCCTTCCTGCCCTCTTCCCACAACTGACATAATCCTCGATCACTCAGTTGCCGCATTAGTATTTCATGTGGTTGTGTGGACTTGTAGGTGGCCCGGCTGCTAGGCGCGTGTGAGACGCTTGACATCGGTGGGAGGATTCTCGAATTCGCGTAAACACTGACGCCTACTATGCTGTGCCAAAGGCAACGTCCCTCAGGTCTCATGTTCCATTTTCTCTCCCTCCTCCCGCGGCCACCTCCGTTGCCCAAACGCGCCCCACCCCACCCCACCCCACGCACCGCACCGCACCCCACCAGGTCGCATTGCTGGGTGGGCAATTCAGGCGTCCACCACTGGGTTTTGTACTGCATGTCACAGGTTAAAGAGTGACTTTTTCCCCTCCGAACGACACAAATCTCTCAATTTCACCGTCGTCGAAAAAAGCACTTGTTCGCCCATTCAATGACGCCTCCACACACCAAGTGGGATTTCCTTTCGTTCCACTGTTTGTTGACCATCCATCACCTCCCGAAGCGGCGGCACCGCTCGCCCGACAGCCAATCAAAGGGCTGAGCTGATGGGGCAAAGTGGCGTCCTTCTCCACCACCCCCACCGCGCAGTTTCCCCATGCATTAGGCGTTTTCTCACTGGCACAGTTGTCTACCTCTGCGCAGTGCTGCAAGGCTGGGGCGGAGGCAAAAAAGCAGCAAGTGGATGAGGGGATAACTTGTGGAGAAAGTTGTTTACCGGTGCCTAAGTGCATGTTGTCAGTTGAGACTCTCTGCGAGTGGAATGAAGTGGCATCGCTTTGCGCATTCATTGTTCGGCTGTAGATGAGAGCGGAGGTCGGCGGACTACGAGGAGTTCTTGTTTCCACTTAGTTTGTGGCGGGAAGGCGGTTCCGCAATTCCTTTGCCATCCAAAGGAGCTTTTCATCAATGAAGCGATGTTTCAGTTGTCCTCATCGACTGGTAGAAGTGTGGATGTTTTCCTCACTTCAATCCTACGTCGATACAGAATTCAAAGTCGCTTCGTCTTCTCTCGTGCCGCCAATACGCGACCGTCGTCGTCAACCATTCACTCACCATTTCGTCCAGTTACATCTTCACGGTCGTTTTTGGCATAGGTCCACCTGGTGATGAAGGTGTATTGCCTCCATTGCTCTGTACCCTCAAGGACTCCATAGCCTCCTTTTATAAACACATTCATCCCATTATCCCAGTGCGTGTAGGACGAGTTCAAGTGTTGCAACACTCAGACGAGGCGCCACGGTGCAGAGTAGCCTCCCAAAAAGAGTCATCATACGGCGGAGGTACAATCGGTTGCTGATGATTGGATCATTTCTGCCTAAATGCTCCATTTAAGATTGTAATCGTGCCGCGACTTAAATACATGTGATTTGGAGAAGATTCAGAGGGCGGGAGGGGGAGGGGGAAAGTGGCGATTTTTCAATGTCATACACATGGATTGTTGCAAACATTCGAAATTATAATTACTGCCGTATAGACTTGACAGGCTGCTGATAACACTCAATGCTTTCATCGAGAATATTTTCAGGCCACATATTAATCGCACTTGCTAGTCACCCTCACGCAAAACTACTATTTACCATTTAAGTAGTATCCCATCATACTTTACCCACAAGCCGCCAAAGCAACCGGAGGATTTCCCTCCCTCGAAGCGTTGCCAATGCCATTTTCGCCCAAGACGTAAACGATTACTGATTTGGAGCGGAGAAGACTTCCACAAGACGGCACATAATAAAACCTCGTACGATTTCGCGGCGGTCGTAAACATGCCTCCTCGGACGAGACACGGGGGCTCAGTCCCGATGTTTAGAAATCTAAAAAAATGCGATGTAAGCCCGCCTGATCATGCCCAACTACACCACCGAGGATTTCTAACAGTTAGTAGGAAAAAAAGGAGGAGTCTGGGATGACCGGAGAAGCAGGAAACGCCCAGGCTACCTGGGCTCAAACTTAACAATTTTCACTTGTCTCCCCCTGTTACAATTTCTGGTGAGGAAATCGTAATGAGGTCTTCTTTTCGCCTATGGAAAGTGACATCGCAGATGGGTGTGTTTAACAAAGTGTGATGTTACCTCGATTAACCTCCCTCTTTTCGGTCTGTCCGCCAATCCAGTCGCTTTGGTCACCGGTTTAGCATCTTGAAAGGTGTCCTCACTTCGGAAGACAATTACAAACGGTCCTCGGTGGGCTTGGAGGGGGAGGGGGGGAAGGGCGGGTCAGACATTCACTAGTTCAATTTTTTTTGACAAATCGTCATTAAGTGGGTAAATTACAAAAAAAAAAAACACTAGAATCACAATAAGGAAAGGTGGGACGCGGTAGGAAGGATGGTTGAGAGTCTGCACTCCGCGTAGAGGGCCGCATAGAATCGTAATCCAGATTGTTCAACCTCCAGAAAAACCTCCAAGACAGATGAGCTTCCACTCACCAGGTGATATTTACAGAGAGGACGCCGAGACTCGACACCACCACCTCGGTTGCCATGTACACCCCCCCCCCCTCTTAAAGTTCAGTTGCCTGACCCAGTGCCAAGTAGGCGTTCTCACTCCGCAGATTCGCGTGACTGCGTCGATGGCTCGCCAACTCCTCGGGCTCGTGTCGCCGTGGCGGGGTGAGGGGAATGGGCTCGGGGAAGAGGGTGATTTCAACGAAAGCGGCAGGAATGAAACCTCGTCGCGACAGGGCTTGAGTGTCCTCACTCGACGGTATTGTCTCGGCGTAGATCCACCCATCGGCGTCCACGCTACCATGCCATCGAGTGCTGGAGGAGATAACCTTCATCTGGTCTCCAGACGTGAAGGATAAAAATGTCTCCCCATATTTGGAACCTTAAGGAAGGAATATGTAGAAGTTATAGAGGACCGATTTAAAAGTGGGGAGAGTTCATTAAGCATACCCTAATTCTCACACTTTCTTAACTTCCAAAATGGAATAATTTGTTCCATGGATGGTCCCAAGGTCTCGTTAAAAAAAAACGACGCTAAAAAAATTGTTGAGGACAGAAAATCGTTCATTCAGCACTTAAAATTCAATCCATTTGTCCAAAAGGGTTTTTGACATTATCTGTCGCCCCTATGGCAAAAGTTAACCCATTCTTTAGTGGCGGTGTCACCTTCTCTACAACTTCACTTTAGTTAACTCCGTTTTGAATGGTCTTTTCAGAGAATGGCGAAACTAAAACCGTGGGCAAAATGATTTTATCTACTAGTGGCGGCCACGAAACTCTCCAACGAGGCAATGTTAGCATTAAATTCCTCCAAACCCGAAATAATGTGCCATTAATTGTTTCCCGCGAGATCACGTCACAAAAATTGACTTTAACCCCCAAGGGGGCCTGCATTGCTTCACTTTGGAGACGGTTTTTACGAACTCCGTGTCTATTCGCCCGTGAGAATCCAATTAGGGCGAGGAGAAACCGGAAATGACGCTACAGGCGGGCAATTTAAGCGTTGCCAGTCCACGCCCATGTCCTCACAGTCGCCGTGTTTAACACAACAACACGTGCGGAACACTTGAAAGCCTTTCACCAGCGCGCCCATTCCGGTCAAAATACTCAAAAGGGAGGGTGTCAGGACATCGCCCAGTTGTAGGATAAAGCTTTTCACTTTCACCATAAACTCACATGCCCAACAGAGTCCCGGTCGGCGGTAGAGGACGTCAAGGCCAGTGGAGAGAGCTGTCAAACTCTCATTCAAATCATGGGATTCGGTCATATGGCCGAAATAGAAATGCGGGTAAAAGTTTAAAAGGCATCGCCTGCCGTTGAGAGGTCGGGCCGGAAACTCTACTTCCATTTGCCCAATTTATATCCCCCGTTCCGTTCCGTCCTTTGTGGTGAGTCTACACGCCCAATAACAGCATCTCCACTAACCAAAGCGTCTGTACAAGCCCTAAACAATGCTGAGGTTTAGATACCTGCGGAGCAGACAAGGTGGTGTATTGTCTATCTCGGGAGATAGTTTACAAGGCAGGATTTCCTCACATCTCAAAGGCAACCTGTCGCCCCCTTTGAGGAGACTTGTTTCACTCTTTCGTGTCACGCGATCAGGAGGCGCGTTTAATTTAAGCTCATCATTCTTTTCCCACCAGAAAACCTTCAACTAGGGACTAAGAAAGAAAATTGGTGTGGAATCAGCCATCTTTCAAAGCAACTAAATTAAAGTACTTCCTTTGAAAGACAAAAGATTTGTCTATTTGGGTAAAAATGTTGTTTTTCCCTCTACTAATCCATCAGAGTCTGTCTTTGTTTTTCGACCTAGTTCTTGTCCTTTTTTTGCGCCCTTACAAGATTAGAGGCAATGTAATTATGAATGGGCAGCTTACTCTCGAAGTCGTAGAGGGCTTTACACGTCCCCACAGCGATGAGATCGCTCATGGACGAGCGATGGGCCAATTTCATCTCGGAATTTGACTTTCTCGCCTGATGGTTACCGCCATGATGTCGCTTCGGTTGATGGATCGTCTGTCTGGAATTTTTGTCCGCCTGTGCCATGTGATGGATGGTCTGTGAACCTGGCACGGTCCCGACTATAGAACCCCTAGAGAAGTTTGTTCTGCTCGCAGGAACATTCATCAATGAGCCATTTATGAAGGGTTTGGGAGATTGCGATTTGGGAGAAGACACCCCCGGTGGACGAGGTTTACTTTTTGGAATGTAAGCACTATTGCCGTTGGACGAAGGGGTGGAGAGGGAACGGGACAATTCAGTCTGAGCCATCTCATGAGTCGATTCAGACGTTCTAAAGAGAGGGGCACTTCGCGGTTGGAGGGGAGTGACTTGTCCATAATGATCTCCCGTCCCTTCGTCCTCCACTTCAGAGTCCGAGGCGTCACTCACGGGTCCCATCGGTCCTTTCGTTCTATCATGGTCTAGACGAACAATCTCCCTGGAATGGCAGTAAAAGATTACGGATGTAGCAACTTCCCAGGAGGACATCTATCCGCACGAGGTTTAGGGAAAAGTAGGCCAAGAGTTTAAATTTGTTTTAATCGGCCGAATTTATTAGGGTAGCAAGTAGGAAAGATTATAATATCCGAGTGTAATCCTCAACTCATACGGTACATTAAGGCACCGAAGTAATCCTGCACTGATGAGGCGGTAGAGTACAGCCAAATCCTCATTAACCAGGGAGTTGGCTACGATAACCTTTAGTCATATTTAAAAAAAACTACCCGGTCTAGCACTTCGAGATGCCTTGTCTTGGCGGGAGGATAAAATCTGCCAGTATAATGTCAAGGTGGAGCGCTCATTGCCGTTAATAAAGCATTGCAACGGCAGTTAAGCCGTCCTCCACCTTTCGTTCGTCCACGTCCAGGGCAACTACCCGCCTTTCTCATTATTTACCATTCTTCTAATGCGAGCAACGCATTGAGATCACTCTCATTTTGCATAGACATCGGTAAACAACACTGATGATATGTAAACCCTTAAGTGTTTACGTGAAGACAGGAGGAATTTACATGATCTGGAAGATAACGGTAATTAGAATGCGATGCATTATGTCAATTCAGGACTGATTTGCCTTCTCTGTCTCTCGGAATTACTTTCTAGTGGAAGTTGTAATTAACCCGGAAGAGTGACAAATGACCTTGTGAGAGTGGAATGTGGAGGTAGAAAATTGAGGTATTCCATGGGAAGGCATATTGTTTATAAAAGGAGTACTTGGATATTCATTTGCTCATTATCAGGTCTACTTTCCTTCCTCCATTAATCCGCGTTTCGTAGAAACGGTGGAAATATGGACTTAAACATTTTCTCTAACACCTTCTGTCATTCTCCTCAGCGTCTACGAAACACCGAGTCGTATTCGGTGGAGCGTCTCAGGCTCACATCAGAAAGGGCGGAACAGCCCAGAGAGAGGCAAGTATCTCGAGGATGATGATAATATCGGGGCTGAATTTCAAAGTTGAGCTCAGCAATCAACTCGTAGTGACGTCAGGGTGTTATCGAGGGGAATTCTCTCGAAAGAGTACTTTGCGCCTCCGTTTTCTATCCCCAAAATAGAAGAGTCATTGTCTACTGAAAATTTAGAGCAACTCGAAAAGGCCTACGTGAAAATGAGTGCCAAGGAGAGTGCTGCCCGTCTAGGCAATCGACAATGAACGAATGCCAAGCGAGTGAGTTACCTCCATTTTTGGAGCAGTGTGATTCACTAGATGTGTTTTGACGCAGATGTTAAGATAAGACCTTCTAATGTGCGCCATTTTGTATACCAGAAGCCGTACAACTCCCTCCCCATTCTCCTCCTCCCTCCTCCGCCTCCGCCTCCCGGCCGACGCCCCTGCGCCCCAGTGCGCTGCTGCGCCAGGCAAAGTTCAAACAAGCAGGAACTTTTTTTAATATCCCATAAAATCAACATAAAATCGCGATCATTGGAGGTTTACCTGCCTAATACTTCATCAATGCAGTCAAACTATTCCTCCCGCATAGGAGGCAAAAAAAAAGAATTCACAATAAAACCCGACACAATTTTTATTCCGCATACGAAATAAGGTGGCACGAAGGGCGAGAGAGGAAGTTTTCGCACTCTCCAAAATATGGACGCTCCGCAATCTACCAATCGAGGACTGGAAGTGCGCAACAAAAGTACTCTTCCAAATTGCGTACGAAATCTCCACCACCCCTGCAGGCCATTCACTGAACTTATGCAGAGACGGCTTCTGCTGGATGGACTTTTTTCCTCCCTAAAAGGAGCCATGCCTACTCGAAGCTTGGGAGAGTTGGGAAAGATGGGCAATATCCTTCTTTAGCCAGAAAAACCCCACTATCTCTCTTCTCCTTGCGTCGGATTGTTGAATTCAGCGGTCTCACTGCCTCGAGATTAAACGGACTTTTCGTACGAGCGACGTTAGTTCCTCTTCACCTCAACCCTTCTGACTGCCGAGAGAAAGTGGGCAAGTAAGAGTTGCTAAAAGCTTCCCTTTTGCTGGCTAAAGCAATACTTCCCGCACATCTCCTTTAAACAGGATGTCACGAGGTCTGGTGGATGTGTTGTTTTTTGAAGCGCACCTCAAACTCAAAATTCCGACTTTCTCTGTCCAGTTTACATGAGAGGAGAGAATGCAAAACATCGTCTAGCAGAAAATTTCACGTTAACATCATCGTGCCAACCCAAAAAAAGAAGGGGGAAAAGAAGGAGGGACAATTAGGAAAGCGTAAATTCAGAGAAAAGTAACGTGTCCACATTGGAAGTCACATGTTGAAACGTCTTAGCACGTGAACTTGACGTTTTCCCCATTCGCATCCGAAGACCCTCAACAAGTGTGCATCAGGAACGGAACCAGTATGTCCCACCTCTCCCCCTTCCCCAATCCCCTTGTGACTTAGGTCCAGTGGACGAAAGTCGATGTTTTGACTAAAAATAAAACCGTGACTACAATGCCTACTAATTCTGGGGCGAGAAATGAGAACACGTCCTCCAGTGATAGCGAGAAGGAGTCACATAACGCGGGTCTGGTCTTCCCTTTTTGACTATAAAGGGAAGAGATATGCCGACCTGTTAGGGAAGACTTCTTCGTTAGACAGTAATCTTTAACAGCCTAAAAATCGTCTTGTAAAAAGGGGAATGAAAGTGATGAATCGGCTAAGTGTTCCACTCTTATATAAGAGAGAAATTATACCGTCTGCTGACGCACTTGTTTCCCACACATTACGGGAAAAGAACCAGGGTGTTTGTTACCAGCACTGCCAAACACAGTACTGGAGTTAGGAGGTTTTTGCTACCTCGATTTTGTGTGACCGATGCTAAGCGAAGTCTATTCGCATTCAAATGCAAACTCAATGAATATTATTTCGTCCGATCTCCCAAGCGGCAGGGAAAAATGGCGTAATAGCCAACCCTAGATTAGCATCACATTCCAAAAAACACGGAAAGAAGATCGCCAAAAGCCGGATACGAACTACAGTAACAAGCCTGACCGTATTTCCGCAATCCTCGGGGTAGAATGCAAGGAAGATCACCTAAAGGCGCTTAGAATATCGCCGCGTTCTTTAAGCCTCGCCTTCACTGTCTGCCTTTGTACTGTGTGTTGTACGCTTGTTTTCCCCCACCTTCTCCCCTCATCCTGTGTTTCCCTCAGATCCAGATAAAGTTGAAAGTTCAAATACACCCTCTCGGTCGCTGTCCCAAAAAGGTGCCAATGTCAGCAGAAGTAACCCGTTTCACAAAAAGCGGGCACGGGGAAAGAGTGAAAAGTAAGGCCGCAGACTTCACTTGTTTTCGTGTTTAGAGGGAAAAATAATCCAAATTCCAATCAAATGCTCAAATTACTGTCACCGGCCGGTCAAGTGGTGCCTCAGCCACAGCGGAATGAGGGTATCTTGACACATGCCACCATGGCATATTAAGATGTCATGGTGATGTCCTCGGAGTTCACAAAAAAGAACAAAGCAATAATGCTATTTATTACTGCATTGTGTGTACCAGAGTCTGTTTAAAGGAGTATATAATTGCGATGTCTCCATGCATTGTACTTCTAGCCAAAAGACATAATTTCAGATTTTACTCAGGATCGGTAACAAATTTTACCCACAGTGGCTTGGTTTAGCACGGTAGCAAGGAAGTAAAGGTCAGTTTCGATCCTCCTAGCCAAAATACTTTTTTATGGTGTAAGAAAAAGTTGTTTTCTCCACGCAATTTCGTCAGCACACTCCAAATGGAATCTACATAACGTTCTAACAGAAGGTTAACTCCATTTCCAATGCTCCCTCGACGAAAAAGTAAACAATTTCAATGCCTCGATATTTGGTACTAGCCACCCTGGAAGGGTTCTAACACATAAAACGTGTCCATTTTTTATAACTATAAGAGCTATAAATACAAATAAATTAGACATGATACCCTCTAAAATCCATGTGGCTATAAAATGGGATTTAGAGCTAGAATGGCTAAGGCGATGCGCATAGATTCCCTTGAGATCTGTAGTTAACAACAAGTAGTCTGACATCTGTGTGGAATCGAGGTGCTAAACACTTCCAGGCTATACAGCTCTGTTAACTAGTGCTTCATAACACTAGAGTACTCCTTTTTGAATTTTGACTTGAGCAATTTGAAACCTTCAAACTACTTCATTAGTAAATCATTTTAAGAGTTTTTTGGAAGGGGAGGGGGTAACTTTAGGACCGCTTTCTGCCTCCCTGTTAATTTAGGTACAATAGTGATCAAAGAAAACGCATACTCTAAGTTCCCGTCACTTTGGCTGACCAATCAACCCGAAAGTTATTAATATTTCATTTTCACTAAAGGCCCGCACGAAAGCGTCTCTCCGCAAAGGCTGATTGCTTTTCAGTTAGTCAGGTAAACAGGGTCTGATGGATTGTGCGAGTCAGTATTAAATAACACATACGCAAAAAGACGAGTGTTTTCAGCTGATAAAAGCTTTTGGGAGAGCGCAAAGTCCAGGCCTTATCGTAGGTTTAATTTTTTTAGCGGAGATGCGTGATGTAGTCAATTGCAAAAGCGGATTGCGCAAAAAAGTCAGGCCAATTAAGATAAAATGGGTTTCCTCCGAATGAAGCGAACAAGTGCATTCATTTCATAGGTGGCAGTAGACAAAAAAACTTCGATAATAAGTATGCACTCCGTCAACATATGACCACCATGCGAAGGAAGTTTGCTGTTGGTAACAGTCCATTTTTTTCGGAGAGTTCTGGAGGCTCTGACGATTGCCAGGAGGCGTAAGCCTTTCACTAAGAACAACTTAGCCAATGAATTCAAATACTAGCTCCCATAATACATGCTCGGCTAATGACTGCAAAGGCGACAAAAGTGGGCTTAAGCTTAGTCACTGGTTGCCCCGTTCTTCACGCATGACAGGGGAGAATTAGTAATTAGTGACATTCCAAAAACAAGCTCAATAAACAAACTACCGATTGAGTACGCTCGTACTAACCACAGTGTACATTTAATTTGGCGCTGACATTTCCGCCTCACCTATTGAGCAGATAGACTATGGTGTGTTGCTTCGGTTAACTTTCATTTGTACACTGTACTCAAAATTCGAAGTGGTAACTTAGGCTCCATAGTTGTCACCAGTAGAGCTTCTTCGACACCTTCCAGTACTTGCCTTCTTGCGAGTCCAATTAAGAAGTACTGTGGATTGAGAAAAAGCCAAACAGGGGGGGGGGGAGCAAAGGACATTCATGGAGGCAAGGAGGAGTGGACTACTTACTAGCATAATAGTAGTAGGAGGTGGGAGGAACTTACACCCTCTTTGTCGGTGACTCGCTTCGCGAGTGGGACCTCGAACCTCTGTTATTATAGTGAGCCACCATCGCGTCCGTCTGCGTCGGTCTAATTCTGAGGTGTACTTTCTGAAATGTCCACTAGGATAAACTGTGATTAGAGTGTTCTTGCTGTGGATGGGGGTTGCTGCTCTATTCCTTGAAAGAGGAGCGTCATGAAGACGCAACGCAGTGGTTTCGCCTGAGTGTTTCAATCGATATACGCCTTCCGTGTGCAAATGTGCCAAAAGTGGTGAAACTAAACATAGGCTGGAAAACAAAGGGTGCGATTTCCATGTAAATTTAGGCATTAGGACACTTTGAGTCGGCTAATCACCCTATGCGTATCCGAACGCCTCACAGCCTCGACGTACGGATTCGTCGAGGACAGCGTCACCGTCGGGAGTCCAGTACTGCTGACGCTCTTTGAGCGATGGCTACGTCGCCACGGTTTTATTTGTTTCGAAGGAGGACAGGGAGTTGGCACTTTAAGTTTGGTCTCCTCACCCAACATTTTTTCGCTAAATTTAAATAGAGTGGATGATATCTGCAGTGCAATGGATGCTGGAATCGCTGCACAAAGATTGTTTAATGTCCAGTTAGCGTTATCAGATACGCAACGACTTAGCGCAACGCGACGACAAAGGAAGGCTTCCCGTCGTTTCGTATAGTATTACTGACTTATTGTCGGACTATGCAGCATCGAGTATTGAATCGGTGGAAATATTAATAGGAAACCTGACTTCATATGGCATTGAGCACGTGCGAACAATGCTATTACAAATAAGTAAGCTAATAAGGGCTTGAAGTTGAACTGTTATAGCGTTTTGTCATAGTGTAAACAAGAGGGATTTTCTTTAGTCACTTCGAGAGGAAAGCAGAGTGGGAGATCGAGTTTTTGCCTTACCAATAATAGGAGAGAACTCGCTTTTAAGCGCCCGGATTTTACCAGGGAAGTAGAATAGCAAGATCTGTAATTGTCGGTAATATCGCCGTCTTTCACACAAATGTACAAGCCCCGTTTTCGGGAGGTCATAGCGACTAGGGTACACACTGTTAGAGTTTGTGCAGCTGCACAAATGGAGAGAGTAGTGAGTAAAACTGCGTAAATCCCATTTTGTGTAGGGAGTCGCCAAAGTTCTTACCAGCCTCCCTCAACCTCATTGGAGCCTAATTGCGTTATTATCAGTATCTCCTCAAGCCAAATATTACTCTAGTACAAACTTTCCTCTTACCTTTTATTTCTAATTAATTATAGGTGACGAACCTAGTTTTAACACCTTAGCTATGGACTAAGGTCGGAACATGGAGGTCCCATAAAATTGCGATAAAACAACTCTCAGGAAATTTTATCTTCGGAGGCCCCGATATCAACCATAATGTTCTCTGTGTTACGCCGAGTGTAGAGATTGCAACTAACCCTGTCCATATCCATAAGAGTGCACATTCGCACTCTTTCTTCTTCTTCGGCTTATTCACCTGCTGAAGGGAACTGAGACAAATAAGGAGCGGGAAAGGACGAGGCAGAGCGACGGTTGGTGTAAATTTCCTTTTTTTACAATTCCGCACTTTTTTCAGCTTACTTTCTCCTCATTTCTCCAGCGCCCCCGATCTAATTAACTAAGGTCAAATTATCCTCCCAGATGAGGGTGGAAGTGAGGTTAGATCGGCCGTGGTTCTGTAATACCCGGCTGATACTCGGTTGATTGTGAACCAAGTCGACTGGACTACATTGGATAGTCCATATTTTAGTGACATTTGGAAACTGGAATATTCCTGAAATGTTTGCAATTCCAGCATCTTTTTTTTAGCACAAAATGGCTAGTTCAGCTCTGTTACGGATGCTCCCTTTCAGAAGGATTTAAGCCTATTAGGATTAAACTGGTTTAATGGTTTGCAGTCTTCCGGACATCTCTAATGATTTCTTTCGTCTAGAATGGAAAGCTCAACTGCGTCAGTATACGTGACACGAGGACTCAGCAATTAAATAAGAGGCCGGAATCGATGGGCCCTACGATGTTTGGTGTTATAGCATATGTTCACACCAGAGAGTAGAAGCCCTTCGGAATTTTGTCAGGCCTTTATTTTAGTCATACATACCATTAAATGGCTCAGTGTTTTCTTCAGGAAATGAAACGGACTCTTTTAGATTTTGTTTTATTATCTTTTAGTTTCGTATTGTGGGCGTCTCATATACCCGACGCTGTCTCAGAAAAGTCCCATGAGAGTCGAGTCTATAAATAGTTTCCCGGGGGAGTAGTACCGTCACTGTATTTTCAACTAACTTGAAAATTTTCTCTGTGATCTCACCGTTGTATTACTTACTTTACTTCTGCTGAGAAATTTTCTCTCTCTT
>QEYB01000277.1:0-39297 GCA_017562135.1 Dipylidium caninum | reverse complement strand
CAGGCGTGCTAAGAATAAAACGAATCAAGTTGGGGGGACTAACATAGTGTCGAAGTACTGCTGACCAGAGTTAAACTACCGGAAAGTCGTCTTTGTAAGATGTGTGTGCCTTGAAATGCAGATTATGTTTACTCGCAGAACAATTAAAGTCATTGTTTGAAATGCGTCGATTGTGCAATTGGGACAGTCCAAAATGCGTCACAGGAAACGATTCCAGTGATTCTCCTTTTCAAGGCCACGCGGGACGAGTGTTTTATTATAAGTGGCGAGCCAACAAAGGGTAGTTTAACAATGTACTTCATTTCTTCGCCAAATTGTGTATTTCGGACAGTGCCTGAGGTGTCACTTCACGATGAAATATGACTCACTTTCTAAGTTTGTGTTCTGAGGTATGATAGTTTGCGGCTTTGCTTGACCTCCTTCGACACGGAGTGGTGGTAGAGAGCATTAGAGAGAAAGAGCAAGAGGACGGTAGCGCATAGCTTTCAGGGAAAGTGGTGGATAGGTCCTGGGTGCACCGGCATGGCCAATTTAATACTTAGCATGTTTGTTGTCTTTGGCATCACACTTGGTGGGCAGTCATAAACATCGGCAAGTAATTACGAAATGTTGTACTCCAAAGTAGATGGGCAATTAGAAGGAGGGTGAAGTGGTGTGGCGGCTGAATGGATTGTAAGCACCGGATCTAATTGTCAGCGTAATGTCGGTCGTTGTCATTTATTTTTATTGTGGGTGGGGGAAGGCCAATGGTGGAATTGGCTTTGCGGCATGAGAGTTTGTGATTCTGGTTTACCTGAAGATGGTGGCAGAAACTGAAAGAATCACCTACACAACCGCATTGCAGGACGGTACCACGAAGCCAATTTTTGTGGCCTTTCCCACAAAACCCTTCGATTTCTTTGGGGCATAGCTTGTGTCCTGAGAGATGGGAGGTCTACTAGCACACGACTGGAGTCACTGAACAAGTAAGTTGAAAGAGCGTCAATTAATGTATTCCGGTGGGCAGAAATCGGAATGGGAACTGCAGATAGGAAGAGCTCGTAGAAGGTGGCAGAAGGCGCGGAAGTAGGGAACTCGACACCAAGGTATTAGTGATCAACCTTGTTTCTAGGATGGTAAAGCCATGAAATTAAGCCTCGTTGAATCCTGTTCTACGTTAACAAACTTAAGCTGCTTCATCCTCCGCATTCACAACAATTCGCCTGATCAGTCATTATTCGAGTGGACCAGGGACTGTTCTGCTTTATTTCCACCAGTTAGCAGCACCCTGACTACACATTTCTGCTTCATGCTTGCCGTCGTCAAAATTGTAATATTTTGGGACGGCTGCTTACATGTGATATTTAAAAAGTGCCTTTACGACCATTGAGCTTATAAACTGATAATACTCAATTTTCGCCTTCTTAATTGCTTCCATCAATCGTGGAAAATACTAACCTGGTTATCGCCGGTATTCTGAACCTATACCTGCGTAACTTTCGCTGTGAGCTACCGTGTACCCTGGGGACGGTCAAGATTGGTTAGAGATAAGGCGTGACAGAGACCGCGTAGAATTTTTGCGGGGAACGAGAGGACAAGTCGAGGAAACTCAATTCAATTGTGCAGCATTAACTTGTTTCGACAGCACAATGCTTTCCACGCATCCAAGATCCATTGCTCTCTGGATTCTTACAGCCAACCCCTGCGACTGTTCCAGTTCTTTTCCAGTTCCTCGCCACCAATTTCGAGGACAAAAAAGCTTTTGGTGAGAATCAGCAATGGGACAGGCGCTTCAACCAACGAAAATTAGACCATTATACAGAAATGTACTATTGTCTAACTGGTCGAAAACGTAACTTCACGCACTGGGCAACAGAATGAAGCCACAAACTTAAGGTAAGCTGAGCGTATTTTCCACAGCCGGAATTTCATGGCGAGAAGGATTGACAATGGGTCTATGATGATGGAAACAACACTGAGGTCAGCACTGCACCAACGTTGACACCCCTTCAAATCAACAAGACTGTTTTCCACCTCTCTCGCTTCTTCTTCTGCCATCCTTTTCTCCGCAAAGTCTCTGGCTACTTATGCAATTCTTAGAAATTAGGCACGGACAGCGGGCAACAATCCGCTTAGTGCGATAACGCAATAGCATTGTTGCGCTGGAAGAAATTCGTGCGCTATTAATAGTGACGAGGTGAGCCTGAAGACAATCCTCCAAGTGAATTTCGCGAAGCGAGATGCTTCTGGGAGTTTTGATGGTCCTCCAAATTTCCTCAGTTATTCTTGCCTTTGGAAACTACCCCTTCGGACTGCCTTGCGTACAGCATTCGAGGTCATCAGCTGGGGTGTGGCCTTAAAATTGCTCCAACCTGACCCTTCAACTCGGATTCACTTCATTGACTTCATCCGTTCCTCTGTGAGTGGGTAGAGATTGCTGGCGATAGGACATTGTATGTTGGAAAGCAATATGCCAGCTGAGGAAGTGAAAACCCATTGTTCATTGCGGTTAGGGGAGCAGAAGTTTCTCGTCGTCGTAGGGATTGCCGGAACAAAAGTAATCGACATGAAAGAAGCCATGATACTCATATATACCACAGGTGCCATAACACTTTTCATGAAAGATTGGGCAAAGCAAAAGAATGTGACACTCCAATGCATCATTCGGTCAAGCAACCCAACAAAGAGCGGCTGATGATATCGTGGGCAAGGAGAGACCGAAAGATTCTCTGTCACCTGGAGGAAACAGCAGCAAATTAAAAAGGAAGTATTGGGGGGGGGGGGGGGGGGGTAACAGGGAGAAACAGTTTTAGGCGGTTTGCTGTTCATGTGTTTTCCGAACTAAGTTGCGGACCGGCCTGATGGAAGATGCGGGTGTGTCAAACGTAACTATAAAATTTTGTCCTCCACATGTCAGATTCAGCCGCCATTTTCCTTAACTGGCACTCCCCCGTTCTGACTTTCTCCCTATTCCGTCTCATTAAAAGAGAGAGTTTTCTTTTATCTACAACTGTATAGTACTCGGTACAGCAATTGGAAACAATTCGCGCCTTACAAATTCTGTCTGGGGTACAAGCAGTGGTAGGGGCCCAGAATCCTAACAGGGACCGATGAGTAAGCATTGGGGCGCTCACTGACTTTGGCGACGGTGAGAGCAAATGGACAATAGGCATTCGATATAACAGATCAAGACAGTTTACCGCCCTTTGGGTGGCCTTTGACGACGTCATAATTTAGAATTACCTTGTCGGCTAAAATAACTGAGGGAAAAATGCGGGATTTTCGGCCGAGAATGCGTCTGTGCAACTAGCCAGTTTATATTACAGTCACTCCTTTGCTTCAGAGAAATCGTTCAGATGCGTCTGAAATAACAAAATGCGTATGAGAATTATTGCTGAGGAAAAGTTGTGAGGGACAAAAGCTGGCCCTCTCAGCACACTCGCCAACTTTGCTTTTGTGCAGGCGAAGAAGTGAACACTTCTGGTAAACATGCCTTTGTCAGTGTAGGATAGGATTGAATGCAACAGAGACGAACTAGAGAGAGGGCGTCGGCAGAGTAAACAATAGCCCTAGGTTAGGCCATTTTTCTCACCTCAGGTGGTTTAGAGCAACCCTAAGCAAAACATTGGTCGCGTCTGGCGGCGTTGGAAGCAAAAATGGAGGCTGGTCCTGTCAATGTGACCAACCCAAGAAGCTAGCAATGGCGGTGAAGGAGAAAATGGCCATGAAGATGAGGACGAGAATGCGGCTGAGATCGCAGTTGGAGGCGCAGGTTAAGGAGAAGTCGCTGAGGTGGCCGAGGTGACCAGTTGAGCGAAATATGTGGTTGACTTAATGGGGTAGTGTGCAATGCAGTTTAAGTAGGGCACATTGAAGTCTCTCCGTGATGCTCGGATGCAGCTGCTTTCTCATGTGTTAGTCACCTCGCAAACCACCTGCCACTTGGTCTAATTGACGTTAACCAGATGGCGTATTTGCTCGTCGTACATCCCGATACACAGTGGTTGGGTCCTTGGAAGTGGCCTTCCTACTCCTGCGCAAGACCTCACTTCCCTTGGTGAGGAAAATCCAATACCAAACAAGATGTCGTTGCGTGCATTCATCCAAATTATGTAAGGAGTCCTTCAAGACATGATACCGCCTTGCTTTGATCACCTGGAATTCTGTTTTGCAGGAATCCTCTTAGACATTCAACTGCGGACCCAATGCACGTTCAAGCACTGCCTTCAAGTGCATTCCACTTGTGAGCAACTTGCATTTCAGCTACAGTGAACGTTCGTATGACGATGTCAGGTTGACTTGGAAGACGTGTTCAAAAAACGTTCCTAGTAGAAATAGCTGTTATATCCTATTTATAGGCTTTACCAATTTCGCACGCCCTTGTCTTCCCGCATTTGTCCACCTACTGTAGGGAATGGGCCATAGAGCAAGCTTACTCCTTTCCTGATTAGGTTGTTACTCTTCGTGTCATGCGACAAGGCGATTAATTTTTTTTCGAAAAATGAAATGTGTCTATTGGTGCGCCTGATGTTAGCACCAAGCATATTTCACTTCTGTATAGCGACGATGGTCTTAAAAAAGCTATAGTCTGTGGATTTTACAAGATACATCTAATGTTATCCTGCCGCATATAGAAAAGGCAAGGTATGGTCTGGCTTTAATTCCTCGTAAAACATATGTGAATATACGTCGTCCATTGGGCTTAGCTGCTGTCCAGTGCTTCCCTCCCACCTCATTCTTTTTCTCAGAACTGAGCAGGATTATTGCAATATTTGACCATTTCCCTGAAGACTGACGGACATGGCGGCAAGGAGGCTGATGGCAGGAAAGAATTACTATCATAAGCATGTTAAACTTCTGCGAATTGAGGAAAGCGCGAAGTTAGCATGAGAAAGCGTTGACACACAGATATAATGGAGCGGATTGCCGCGAGGACGGTAGGAACTGTGTCTACTCCTGTTCAAAGGGGTGGCCATTCGCCTACCACGGTGCCTTAGTTGATATTTGAGCGCGGGAGGAAAAAGCGTTTGGGAAAATTGGAGAGTTCACTTTTCGAAACAGGGACCATAATGGATGTGGACGCTGAGTGCTCAATAGGAGTGGCTTGTTGCAGGAGATCCTTTCAGATCTGCCTTCGTCGCGTATAATGTATTTGATTAATGCGTGGAATCTGAAAGAACTCTATTCTCTCATTTACTGAACTAACACCGTATCAGTCCACTGGAAACGTTTTCAATTGCATAGATTGTTGATTGAGAAAGACAATTTTAATTCTCCGAGTATGCACCAAAATTCTCTCAAATAATTGCACTTGTTCATCCATAACGTCTCCCGTGTCGTGATGTACAGGATTGTGCAGACTTTATGTTATAATAGTTTAGTTCTTTGTTGCTCTGACCTTGCGAGGTAAAGCAACTCGCCCTAACCTGGAAAATTGACTAATCTCACCTTACCTCGCCTCCCGAGAGTTTGAGTGGGCTACTTTGCCATCTCAGTCTCACGTTTTGTGGTTAAGAGCTTAAATCCCGCAAACATCATGCCAAAAATCTCCGAATGCCAGTGAGGAATGCGAATTCAGGAGGGAAAGCAGCTCGTGCAACCCGGTTACACATTTTGCCTAATGAGTTCCAACTCGTTTCATGGTCTGAGCCTAGGAACTGCGCCCTCCAATTCTCCTACGTGCTGGCTTCACTTAAGCTCATCTCGTAGCCTGCATTTCGGTGGTGTCGCCTTTTCACACATGTCGACCCGGTGTTACTATGGTCCTCCACCACTGTGCTGCACCGCATCTTCGGACCTTATCTTCCGCATGCGAATTGTGTGTGTGTGTGTGTGTGAACAACTCCGCCCAGTGGGTCTGTTGACCGCTGGCCTTTAGGCTTCATTAGGATGATCAATGAAGTACAATTTGGAGTATTTGCAGCCGTAATGCTTTCCTCAATACGCACTCCAGTTCTGATAAAGGTCATTCTAATGCAGCTTGAGCAAAATGGCAATGAGAAGAAGAAGTGAAAAGCAGGTCCAGGCAGCATCAGCTCCTTATGGGCAACAAATATACACTTATTCCCCGATAAGTTAATACTAGTCCATACTTGGCAGGACATTGCATGTGTCGAAAGAAGCAACTTGGACTTGAAAAAATCGTAACGTTCCACTCAATCAGAAAAGGTGATCGGACAAGTTGAAGACGGAATAAGTTCTCTCCATTTTTACACCATCCGTCAGGCCGATTGTTGAAAAGTTGCTGTAATTAGCAGAGATTGCAGCAGAAAGGATGGGGAGAAGAAACTGTGGAGATAGCAGAACTGTCTTTGAAAGTGATGTCAACCTGGTTAGGCGACTGTTTTTTTCCATCGTCTGGACCATTCTCTACAGTTTCCTGACCTCAGGTTCACCTTGAGTTGGTAGCTGCGTTCTGTTGCCAAGTTGCCAAAGTTGTATTCTCCTCCTCTCACACATAAGATCCAGTATTAAGTCTCGGGCAATTGCGTTTGAGTAAATAGACACTGTATCTTTCTTAATAATGCACTAGTTCGGTGTCGAAGGGCTGTCTAATTGCTGATTGCTCACCAATAGGCTTGTTGTTATTGAATTTGGTAGTGGAGGGGACTGGGAAAAGAACTCCGGACAGTCGTAGGGTGTTTGGGTGGTACGAATCCTTAGACGGTGATTTAGATGATGGAAATCATATTGCCAGCAGAACAGGCTTCCACGTATAAATTGAATCGAGTTTGCTTTGCTCGTCTCCTCATTCCGCGAAATCTAAGCTGTTGCTGCTGTAACCTTTTTCCTACAATTTCTACCGTCACCGGTTCCGCGGTGGCTCACAACGAAGTGACAACCATGTCACTATTTTCATGATAAGGAAGGCAATTAAAGAGTGAAAAATCAGTGCTTTCAGTAGTTAGCTCAGTGTTAAAACGCTTTTGAATATCCATTTCAGGCAGCTGTCCAGAAGCATATAATTTGGCGACAGAAATGAGCACCAAAAGTATTAGTCAAGTCCTAATAAGCAGTGGAAATGATGCAAACACGTGAATGGAATTTTCCATGTAGTAACATGAAACATTGGTAATGGCTTAATGCATTTGCTCAATCGTGGTATCGCGTGGAAAAGTGCTGATTACTCGACTCAGGACATTGCAGAGCTTACGCAGGGACAGGGCAACGGGAGATGGAGCAATTTTTTCGCAATGGGTTTAGCAGGAACTGAATAACTTAAATGACCTCACCTCGCCATCAGTTTTGTTGAAATGACTCGACAATAGGTTGCTTTCTCGCCTGCCTCACAGCCAACTCTCGAGGCAACAGACCAATGGACGTCCACGATGCTGATTTCACCATTGATCAACTGAGGGTTCACCTGCCTTTGTGCCTTCCACACCCCTTCGTCTCGAACTCTTCCAATTCCCTCCTTCGTTTACGTGTTGTCTGGTACAAGCGCACGGACCTTCTTCAGCCTATCCCTAACACACCAGATACTCCTATTTCTGCTACATGCCCTCTCATTTGGTGTTCGTGAAAAGAGTAGTGGCGACAATGGCAGCAAAACATGGTGCCTATCCTGAGGTGAATCTGCGGTCCTTAAGGCTTATCAAGGGCAAGATCCCAGAGACAATGACCTACTTGGTGGAACGCAAAGCGCCGGTGAAAAAAACATGCTTCAAGGCATAAATTGAATGTCGTGCAACAAGCTCACCTGCCATTCCACGAAAGTTATGATATCTTTCCTTTTCCTGCTCCCTCTCTTCGCGCTTTCTCTCCCCACCACCTCCGTCTCTGATCACAGTGACGTCTCAGTTATCAGACAGAGACGCGGCCCAACTAGTGAGTTAAGGCTTAATGTACACGGAAGGTGTCATATGTGAAGAAGGAGAAGAAGAAGAATCGGTGGTGGTGGGAGTTGCTGCAACTTGTTCTTTTTTCCTGCATTTCAGGCCACTGGGCCGAAGGAGACAATGAGACGGCAGAAATTAGTACCATTGTAAATCACCTCGTGACCGGCACTTACAACACATTAGTCATCAAGTGGCCTCTTGCTCAGGTCACCTGGAAATCGGTTTGGCAGGAATCCTCCTGGACATCAGATTTGCTCACCCGACGCAAGTTCAAGCATCGTCTTCAATTGTTTTGCAGTTGGCAGCAACTTGCGTTTCAGTTACAGAGATCTTTCGATTAGGGATGGCAGGTAGGCTTATTAGGCGTGTTCCACGAGCCGTTTGCATTTGTTCACATATTGTAGAGAAGCGGCAATAAAGCAAGCCTACTCCATTTTCCCGGCTGGCCGTTATTCTTCGTCTCATGCGACAAGGCGATTCGCTCATTCAAATCATGAATGTGTCTATTGATGCCCCTGATGTCACCGCCATGCATGTTTCTCTTCCGTATGGGGACGACGAACTCAAAACAGTGATAGTCAGTGGATTTCGCAAAGTACTTCTAATGACACACTGTCGAGTAGAGAAAAAACGAGGTATGCAATGCATGTTGAAAAATATTCCTAATTCCTCCTGAGCGCGCTATAACCCACCATGTCCATCCCCACCACTATTCATCTGCCGATCTGTGCTAGTTGCCTTCCCGCACAAGCCATCTTAATCAGGAAATAAATGGGAGTCATTTCTACTGAATAAAAGATGCAATTTGATGTTCACAAAAATGTTACACGGGATGATTTGCCACCGTTGATTATCCCCTCTTCCTCCATCTTTCCCTTGAGGCTATGTTTCCCTTTTAATTCACCAACTCCAAATTCAGTAATGAGTTACCAACGGTCATCAAACTGTGCATTTTCGGCCTCCACGAATGCTGAACAAGGGAATCTACAACAGGATGCCGATTTCTCATTGAGTGTACAAGAGCACGCCCAAGATTCCCAGTCAATCCTCTTCCCATGGGGTGAGAGTTGAGGTGAAATAGGGAAATAAGCGACCTCAAATCCTGACAATGCATCAAGACTGGGAGGGATAGTTTGGGGTGAGAGGGTATTGGTGGGAGAAGCAGCACAGGATTGTAAGTCATGTGATGGTGAAAGAAGACCAAGTCCAAGTACAACGAGTTCTTTGCGCCTGTGCAGAACATGTAGTGTAGCGAAATTTTGTGACGAATCGAGGGCGAAGTGGATCCAATGGCAAATGGGCACATTGTAGTAGGCGACAGTTACTTTAACTGGAATGGAGTTGATTGGATGTGTTGAGCATACAAAGAAGCTTGATTAGTCGTTGCAGAAATAGTAAAGACTGAGTAGGCAAGTGGAGGAATGGAGGTGCTGAGGAAGAAATCTTGAGGCGTTCACAGTTGGCAGGTCATGCCATTCCGTGGAGACTCCGCTATCTTTGCTGCTGCGCGTCTGTCCAACGTTCGACCGGTCACTAAATCCCTGATGTTTTTAGAGCAGAGTTTCAAGGATCCCTGTCATATACCGCCAGACAGGTAAGGTTATATTTTGATGACAACCGAAGCTGCTTTCGCGTAGAAGAAGTACAAGGAAGTAATAGAATGGTTAAAATTGGTGGCAGTAGTCAAAGGAGTTGAGACAGCACTTTATGTCCCCATTTTGGGCAGCTCTCTCGAAACACACAATGGGGTGTAGAAATTTGCAGCGTTAAAAAGTCACCTTATGACTCAAACTTACAATAAATTTATCTTCAAGTGGCCTCAAGCGGAGTAAACTTGGAAATCGGTTGCCAAGAGGATATTCCGAAATCAGTTTGCGCAGCCGTTGGAACGTAAAGCATCATGTTAAATTGTTTTAGTGCTGAAAGCAGCATGCATTTCGCTTACTCAAGGGTTTCAGTGGAGGTGTAGAAGTAGGCTCAGTCTCCTCGTCTGCCTCCTCGTTACCTGTTCCTACTTGACTAAATGCCATTATCCTCAGATTAGTATTTCATAAGGGTTGATAATTTCTGTCTTGTTAGTCTTTGGTAAAGTGACTAAAGGTGTGAGAATGTAGAGACCTTACTCCTTCGTCAATTTGTCCGTTAACCTTCATATGATTGGGTGGAACGATGCGATCCTTCGAGGCATGGGTGCTTCTGTTGACTTATGCGAAGTGCGCCAAATGTAGTTCATATCTCTGCTAAAAGGTTTTATTTAATGTATCTCAGGACGACTCTCCAAAGGCCATCTTGTTACACACAGGAAATGGGAGGAACAGACTGTCGTTAATATGTGGAAGAATAAGTGAATATGCAAATGAGGACCCGGTCACCGCATGGCCTCCTTTTTCCCTTCTTTCACTGACTACCATTTGGTTTGCGATAAAATTGGCTGACCTTAATAACGATGAAATTGTGCATACTGAGACAAGCCGTAGGATTTTTTACTCACAAAGGTGGGACCGATATGGCAACGGAGCCCACCTAACCTCTCTCAATCCACAGAACCGGACTCGCGCAATATTTCCCCAGCGACTAACGTTTGTGAATCCACAGTGACAAATAGTGACGACGCGTCGTAGATTAAACATAGTTTTTTGGATGGAATTCGACCCTCCGCTTCCCACCTCTAGCGTCCCACTGAAGGCACCTCCACTGGTATCTATTAATGTTTACTACACAAACACTAAAAGTAGTTGGTGCTCCGCAAATTGTGTTGCCTAGCAGTTGTAGAGGCCACTGATGTGCACTCCGACGAACACTGCTCCCTCATCACTGAGTTTGCTGTTGCTGAAGGAAGGTGTGATAAATGCAACAGGGAGAAGGGAGAGTGAGCAATATCTAGCAGTTACAGATCGACCCGCCTTGAATACACATTTTGACATTTGTTGGTGTCGAGTCCTATTGTCTCTTTACTGGTATAAATTTTCTCTTTATTTCTCAAAGTAGTTTTGACTCGTATTTACGAGTAGCCAACTGAAGTCGTTCTCATCATCATCGGAACACTCTCGTGACAAATCTGCACTAACCTGCGTCTATTTCGTGATAGACGTCATCGTGTTTGGATGGAGGGAGATAAGGGAACGGATTTGTTTGTGTGTTCAAGTAATCAACTAACCAGCTGTTCCATTACTTTGTAGAGTCCGTCTTGATCCTCTGAAAAAAAGGCGATTAGCAGGTCAACATTATCTTTTCTAAAACAGCCTATGTTAAGGTTGCTCATGTGCATGGGAGGGGAGGGCGCCCGACTGAGCCAAATGCGAATGGGTGAAGTGCGATTAAATGTGATAGGAGGGACTGTGGTGGACCTCCCTTAGCGTTAACCAAAGTACATTTTTGAGTAGTATGTTTGTCGGCAGTGGTGATCCCAACAGAGTGTCAACAGAGGGTCAAGAGTTGCGCCTGTGTACAGCAATGCACATAATCTACTCAGCCATGCTTGGCTCAATTGTGCACCTTCGTAACAGTTCGCGCGACTGCATTTGCCAACCCAAAGTGGTGGAGAGTCGCCACGGTTTGCAACAGTCCCAAACTTCAACATTTTTGACAACTGTTCAACACGTTATCATGCATTTTACTCTTCCCCAAACAGTGCAACTGAGAGCGTCTATGCTGGGCTGCTACAGTTTGTGTATTTAATGCTGGTTATACAGCGAAGTGAAAAAGACCCGCACGACGAATTGTTCGGCTTATATCTACCCGTGTTTCCTCGGACTTTATCACTCGCTGTCTTTCGATACGGAAAAGGGCAGATGTCACCTTATTAGGCAAGATGACCCAGGGCTTCCACTGTCCTCGCGACATTCTGCGACATCATATTTGTCCGATAATATGCTGCTCGTTGTGATTTCCAGTGCGTGAACAAACTCTGCCTGATGTTTTTTCTCTGCCTCTGACCGCAGTCTTCCGTAGAATGGACTGCAAACATTCAGCTAGCTGTATTCGCAGCTATATAGCCTTCCTCATTGTGCAAATGTCTTTCTTTGTTTCGGCTCTTATTTTCCTCAATGAGCATACATTTGAGTCATTTCCGTCAGTCTGGAGCCATACGTCTTCTGCAGAAGAATGGTCAATTAGTTTGATAGACTGACCATGAGGTAAACACAGGGGGATGTGAAAAAGGGGTGCCACCAAACAGCTTCAACCTCTCAGGAGCACAAATTCAATCATTCAACATGTGGAGGCACAACTGGAGTCTACCTTTAATTTGTTGTATGCGACAGGATGATCTTAGGAGAATCGTCTGAAGTGCATTGCATATAACCTCGTTAATTTCTTCCACCACATAAGGCACCAGAAGAAGGTTAACAGACAGGGTGAAGATGGAGTAAGCTTTCGCTATTTCAAATCTTCTACTAAATAAAGGGGGTAGATTGATGGCCTGTCTGAAAAACTCATATAGACTCTAAATAATATTAAAAATACTTCACGAACACTACCTGTATGGTTCACTAAACCCATGCGGGTAATTGAAATGTAGGTCTCTCCCTCCGTATGGCAACTAAAGAGAGAAGGATTAAGAGAGACAACATAGGTTCTACGAAATGGGAGTCCAACAGTGAGGACGAAATTTTGTTTATACCTTGGAGGGTGTTGTGTCACGAGAAACTTTCCATGACCTAGAGCATTGTGTTTATGGTCTTGCCATTAAACCGCTTTAAATGTCTCAATTTCATCCTGAAACTGCCATTGCGGTCTGTTGCCTGTCCTTCCACTGCCTATTTCATGGACAGCAAGGGTCATTAGTGAATAGTCAGCAGTCGACCAACGCTTGGCGCGATTAGCCACTAAAAGCGCAGAGTTGGCTGTGTTCGTAGGGATATGCTGGGCAGCGAATTAGACAAATGTGTCATTTCGAGGGAGACTCCGCCTTATTACCAAAGCCTAAAGCTCAAGACCTTAACAAATCAATCTTCTTTTGCGAGGTGACGACGAACTGAGTGGATTCAATCCGCCTCGCCTCCCATCTCAGCGCAAGATAAACGATAAATAATTGTTGAATTAGCGAGGTTGCGAATAAGCAGACAAAGATTTCGTGCCTGCGACATTTACCCAACCACATACAGAATTGGAAAGTAAGGAAACTTTGGGAGGGGAGATGAATTCTAAGTCTCGTCTACATTCCTGTTCCGTCCTTTGTGATTAACACTTCACCTAAGCTTAAGGTAATATTTGACGATTTGAGGAACATGATATTTACCGTCGCCACATCAAATTCTCATAAAATACTAGCGATAAGGACGCGAGCTGGTGACAATAGAGGTTCACTTTTGGTGCGCACCACGAACCAATGGCATGATAATTTCCAGTGTGGGAATATTCAACAATTCGCTTATGCAACGAGCAACTACTTTACTCTCACGACGTCGTCCTTTGAAACCGATTTCAGATTGGGCTAATGACATTATTGTGGTAAATTAGCTTCAGTTTGTTAGATTCCGTTACCACCGAGCACACACTCCTCTTTTCTTTCAACTCACCGCACGGGTTGATTAACCCCACACTGGTGAATGTGATACTCCACAAGTGTGTAGTTTTAGTTTCAGAGGCATAGTGCAACCTCTATGAGGCAACGCAGTATTGTTTGGTGAAGTCGACTGCGGTTTCCGATGACTTCACTATATCAGTTAGAGGACAAACGCCCTTCCACTTCTGCTCCAGTGCGTGTAACAGAAGGTTGTATAACGCCTCTTCTCTGTGTTGCAGGATATCATTAGAAGAACCTGCCGAAATCCACTGACTAACTGTTTTAAGCTCATCGCCACCATACGGAAGTGGAATATGCGTGACGCAGACTTCAGGGCCAGCAATAGACACGTTCATGATTTGAATGCACGAATGGTCTTGTCAGATGACACGACGAATAAGGACCAAATTGGAAATGGAGTGAGCTTGCCCTATGGTCAATTCGCTAAGAAATGTGGACAAATGCGCAGAGGACAAGTGTTTGCGAAAGTAATCCAGCCTATAAATAGAATATATGTGCAATGTCTACTAGGAACGTATTTCGACCACGCCTACCAAGTCTACCTGAGCTCGTCAAACCAAAGTTCTCTGCAGATGACATGAAAGTTGCTCACACCTGCAAAGCATTTGACAGCGGTGTTGGAACTTGCATCGGGTAAACACTCGAATGTTCAAGAGGATTCCTTCGAAACCGATTTTCAGGTTATGACAATGTTTGATTTTCCTGGGCACAAAAGGCTTCAAGGTATAAACTGCAGCCCGTGCACCAGGCTGACCTCTGTGTTCTCCGAAAGCTATGTGGTCTCTCCTGTTCTTTTTCTCCATTAGTATTATCAAGGCTGATCTGAACAATGCCCCAACTATCAATATCGCACATAGCCTACAAAGTGAGTTAGTGCTTTATGTAGAGGAAAGAGCGAGAAACAGCAGAAGGCGGGGTATTATTGCGGGTGAATGAAATTGTTTTTGTGCCTCATTTCAGGCGAATGTCCCACAGTCCTTAATCCCGCGGTAGAAATGAAAACAATTGCAAAATACCTAAGGCCTTAGCTGCTTCCGGGCACCCCTTTTCACCTCCTCTGGTGTTTACCTCTTAGCCAGACTACCACACAATTTGGCCGTTCCTCCGCAGAAGGCGTATGACTCCAGAATGACGGACGTGGCTCTATGTAGGCTATGTGAGGGAAAATAAGAGCCGTAGTCGAGATGGGCATTTGCATAATGAGAAAGGTATTATATTTGCGAATACTCCTAGCTGCACGTTGCAGTCCTTTACCTTGAAGTTTGGCAATCAGAAACCATCAGGTCCATCAGGCAGAGTTGGTTGCCCATACGGCAAATATGATTCCACAGAATGTCGCGGGAACGGTAGTGGCACTAAGTCATCTTCGAAGTCAATGGTACATCATGTTGACCATCAATTCCTGGGAGGGGCACCTCGTTGCAGGAGTCCCTTTCATTTCGCCCTATGACTCCGATGGCCTCATGTTCAGCGTTAAGCACAAAAAATATATGAGCCTAGAAGAATGTTACTCACTCGCACCGGTTAAGGAAGAGTAGAATGCATGAGCAAATGTGGACAGTGGTGGAAATGGTGAGGCTTGGAACGGTTGCCAACTTTAGGCACTGTCTACCACTTTGGGTTGACAAAGGCAGTCAGGTGACCTGCTACGAAGGCAGACAATGAAGTCAAAGATGGCCGCGTAAATTATGGACATGACCTTACACTGGCCGTGGCAATTGTCTCACGTCTGTTTGATTGAAGTTCTTCATTGGACGGAGCATTTGAAGTGATTCTACAACTCTGCCATTCCTTCCCATTCCTTTCCTTTCCATCCCATTCCATTCCATTCCATCTGATCGCATTGCGGCCATTTGAACTTGGATCTGTTGGGCGTCCTTAAATTCGCTGCACACAAGCATCCTTAACATAAGCAACGTTAAGGCATATAATTTGGACCTACTAATTGCCTTTTTGTTTCAGCTGATCCAGACGAATTCCGTAAAGCAAATGGAGAACCTGGTCAGTTGATTTCTTGCACATATATGCACAAATGGCCTAGCCTACCACCTTTTATCCAACCACAATGCCTTCTGTGACGACATAGACACAGAGTAGTGCATGTTTGTTGCGTAGAAACAAGCTAGTGCGGATTTGGTGCCATAGGCTTCCGGTGATAAGAGCTGCGTTAGTTGATTGCTCACAAATGGAAGTTAAAACGTTATGCCCAAATAAAAAGGGAATCCATCCTAGCAAGGAGATAATAATAATCTGCGCCGGCCAATGTTAGGAGGTGTATCTAAAGCGAGGTGAATTGCAACCGCTAGTTATTCCCTACTGTCTTTACACCGTAATGTTTTTATCACACCCTCCTCAGCGACACCAAACTGGGTGACGAGGGAGCAGTGTTGGTCGAAGTGTGCAGCAGCAGTGGTCACTGCAACAACTCAGCAATACAATTTGCAAAGGAACGACTATTTCCCAGTGCTTTTACCAGTAAACATTGGCAGATATCAGTCGACGTTCTTTCAGTGTGACACAAGAGGTGGAACTCGAGGGGTGAATGTAATTGAGAAAAGAGCGCACTTAATTCGACGTGGGCTGCAATTAATTGTCACTGTGGACTCACGAGAGTTGGCGGCGAGAAGAATATCGCGAACGTCCTCTTCTGAAGGCTGCAAGAGGTTGGTTGGCCTTTGATTCAATCTTAGTCCCCAATTTATGGCAAAGAGCTTAAAATCCGCAAACAATAGGTAAAGCTCACTTCCTAATGCCAGTAAGAGATGCCTTTGCTTTTGAACCATCTACAACGGCGCTTGGTGCAAGGTCACGAATACGATCTCCATCCGTGATGCGAAAACGCCTTTTCGCATTGGCCTACTCATCTACCAACTAGTGACAAGTGTTGCCTGCAGATGACGTTGTCTCTTTTTTCAACCCGCTACACAAATTACACCATTATTACTTGATGGACGTGATGGACACCACCAAACGTATTTCGTTTAGTGGAATTGACCCCAATTCCTGTGGAGTCCGTTTTTACCATCTTCTGCATTTCCAACTCTTTCAATACATTCAAGGGCCTTGGCCATCTACTGTCAGCAAGTGTAGAATGGGTTTTAGAAGTTAGGAAATTCCGTCAATCCGCAGTCGGGTGATTAGGCAGGGTCTATATATGCGCAATATGGTATACAATCATGACCTTGCCCCATATGAGTTGTGGCAGACGATGTTGGGTACTTTTCAACTTGCTGCTCAGTACACACGCATCCTACGCCAGATATGTGCAAATAGCATGCAATAGCCTAGGTTAGGCGAGTATATTCACCTCTTACGAACAGAGAAACGAAGAGCCAAACTCCGTGTAATTCATTATACGGAAGTCATTGTAGATGAAGAAGTGGAATTAATCGATGGATTTTTTCTAGGTTTGTGGAACCAATCAACTAACCACTTCATAGAAATCACTTGATACGTCTGAAATAACAAATGCATACGATGATGTTGTTCAGAATACTCAGAGGATTAAGAGTGTTCGCCTCAATCGGCGCAAGTGAAAAATATTTTGCCAGGATGATAGATCGTTAGTGTCAAATGCTGAGCATAATGGGTCCTTCTACATATCTCTGTAATAATCATACAGATTTTCTTATCCGCATTGGCCAGTTCATCCTCCAACTTTGCCACATTCGTTCCCAGGTGACATCGAATTCTGCCTCATACGCAAAAATACCACCCTTGTAAATAGTGGTGAAACTGTGAGCAGAGTCGAGTAATCTCTTTGTGCATAAAGTTCTTTCCTTCCAACATGAAGTCGGAGTATTTCGACAGTTTTTCTAGGTAAGCGTAAAGGTAAATGTGTAAGGAATAATGAACTCGCAGGATCTGTCTAGTAGCGTTTCTCAAAGTAACCCTCATTCGCGCTTAACTTACCAGGAATAACACACTACGAAGCTAAATAAAGCCAAATTCGTTAGATCTCCAATTCGTCCCGCTAAGTGGCGCACACTCTCAACGTCCATCCTGCGGCATCAAAGACACCTGTTCAGACCCGCCATTAAGGCCACAATGAAGAAAGTTTAACGTGGTTATCTGCACTTGCCTCCTGCAAGGCTAGAAGAATTGGACGAATAAACGCTTCGCCTTGCCAGCCGTCGCCACTGGTGAAAGTAAAACACATTAAAGGCCGATTAGGTGTGCATTTGTCCACAATCACATGGTACAACCTGTAACAGGGTTAGGCCCCTTCTTCGTTCAAAGCGCATGCACCATTTGAGCTGACTTCGAATAATGCGGAAATCGGAGAGGTTGCTTTAAGACTTACGTCAACGCTGGTAAGATGCAATTAGCCAGAAAATGCGCAGTGGCTTCTTCTATCATTACATTTGCCCTCCTCCACCACCCACTGCATTACATGCACGTAATTACGATCGAGATTACAGCAAATTAGGCACTCAGCATTTCAATATACGCACAGATGCCCCTGCGTAAAGTCAACAACTGTCACCATAGTGTGTACTGATTTATTAGGTTGCGGTGAGTGGAAATAGCACTCCCAGAGGCGATAATTTTGCTCATCAGGCATGGAACTGGAAGGACTGTAGGTCAGGCTGGTAGTTAAAATGTTGATGTAATTAGCAGAGATTTGAGTAGAAAGGATGGAGAGATGAAGCTGAAGAGATGGTACAAATGTCTTCGAAAGGGATGTCAACCTGTTGCAGGTGGTTCACTTTGAACCTTGGGGCTTGTGATGCCAACAATGTGTTTTCCTTCATCTAGACCATTATCAACGCGTTCTTAACATTAATCCGTTTTGAAGGCCTCAGGTTCACCTCAATGTGGTGGTTGCGTTCTGTTGCCAAGTCGAAAGCACATGGTAAATCGGCCAATCCACTCAGTTGGATTCTCCTTTGACTAATTTACGTGGAATTGACTTTTAGCCAATAGGCGGTGTACATATCTTTAGAATGCCCCTATTTCGGTGTTGAAACCCTGCCTAATTGCTGAAATGGGTGGGGGAGGGACTGAAAACTGAACTCAGCCCAATCGTAGGGTGTTCAGTTGCATGCAAGTAGAAGCAATCATCTAGGTGGTGGTAAGCGTACTGCTAGTATAACAAGCTTCAAGTCATACATAGGATCGAGTTTACTAGGTGTGTCTGTGTGTTTCATGAAAGCTACACCGTCTCTGTTACTCGCTTCCGCACAGTTTCTTCCGCACCGGCTCCACGGTTTTCCACAGCGAAGTTACAAAGATGTAGCTTAGACACCGGTCGGCAGGGATGTAAATATTTTGATGATGAGGAAAGCAATTAAAGGGTTAAAAAATCGGCGTTATTAGTGATTAGCTCAGTGGTGATATCAAATTTCTATTTCATAGAAATTGAGAAATGATTACCCACGGAGTAGTCAGGCAATAGTAAGCAGGGAAAATAACGCCAATACTTCTGCGGAACAGTCGATGTAGTAAGGTCTAATGTCGATAATCACACAAATGTCCAAATGAAATTATGCAGATTGATTTAATGAAATAGTGGAGGAGAAGCAGCTATTTAGTGAGCATAGACAAGATTTACTGAAGACTGATTCCATGGACGTGGTATCCGTTCCTACTTCCCTCACTTCTCTATCGTCTACAGCTCTTCTATCTGCCGTTCGCATTCACGCGTCTCCCAGTGAAACACAATTGATGCTTTATCGCCTTAGTTTTTGAGGTAATTCGAGTCCATCTCATTAAGCATCCCACGTCCCCAGGACACAACTATTCCCAGAAACATCGTTAGTAATTTGGAAATGCTCAAAAAATTGGCTCCGTGGTCACCATCTGCTGTGCAGTTGAAGGTACCACTTTGCAGTTCCTCTCTTGGCTTTCTCATCCTTCCCATTAAAACTAAATTATAAGTAAACTCTACTGAATTGCGTTGTCGTTACTTAATCATTTAGCCAATGTAAACTTCAGCTTTCTGCCAATAGTTCTTTACTTTGCAGCTCAACGTTGCGTATTTGCTGCGGTATTTGTGACTGCCCACCAATGTGTGAATTCAGAGGCACAACTTACTTCAAGGTATAAATTGCATCCAGTGTACGAGACCGACTACCCTGTTTCGTAAAACCTATGCTATCTCTCTTGCTATTTTTCCTCATAAATTTTACCCTCAATAGTGTCAAGGCGGATTACATCAATGCCGCAATTGTAAAACTCACACATAATCTGCGAAGTAAGTTAAGTGTTATTTCCGAAGAAGAAGAACTTGGAAATAGATGTATATCATCCCCGTATCTCATTTCAGGCAAGTGCCCCAAAGTACGTAGTGTGGCGGTAGAAATGAGCGCCATTACGAACTACCTTGTGGCTCGCACTTTCAATAAATTGAAGCTCAGTTGGCCTCGAAGAAAGATCGTGTGGGCATCGTTTCCTGAGGAGTCATCTTGGACTTCCAGTTGCGCACTCGATGGAGTGTCGAACAGGCACTTCAACTGCTCTACAATTGGGAACAACCTGCATTTCAACTACTCATACAGTTCAAGCGTAGGATTCGGGTAGTCTTAGTGTATTTGACGCCATAATTTGACTCTGTTCCTAGCAGACTAACTGGAAATATGTATTCATAGAGTATATATGAGTTCCTAAGAAATGCTATTTATGCTTATAATTAGGGAAATTTTTAAAGTGGAAAAAGCTTATTCCATCCCCACTCTGTCCATTGATCTTCGTCTGATGCGGCACAAAGACGGGTTCATTCAAGTCATGAATGCCGATTTCTATTATCCCGATGTCACTATCAAGCATGTCTCAGTGCCCTATTCCGTGGAGGAAATTAACATTGTTATATGCGGTGCACTTAAGACGGTTCTTCTAAGATCATCCTGTCGCATACAGCAAATAGAAGGTATGCTCCAGTTGTGCTTCCATCTGTTAATTGGGTGAAGTTGTGCCTACCGAAGGCCTTAGGGGCTTCTGGATCCCTCTTAACACCTCTTCCTATGTTTGCCCCATGGCAGACTATCCACTAACCGGCCATTCCTCTGGAAAAGGCGTATGACTCCTGACGGTCAGACATGGCCTGTTGTAGACTCGTTGAGGGGAAATAATAGCCGTTACCAAGAAAGATTTTTGCATACTGCGGAATTTATTATGGCTGGGAATACGCCTAATTGCCCGTTGAAGTCCTTTCTCTTGAAGCCCGCCCATCAGAGGCAAAGAAATCCATCAGGTGGAGTTGGTCATACGCTCGAAGACAGTATAATCAAGATATTGTCTGACAGATGTGATGGCGCAGAGTATCGCGCGGATGGTAGACGCGGCGTATCATCTTGCCTGAAAGAGGCGACATCTCCGCATCTTCGAACCTAAAGACAGCAATACATCACTTTGATGATTAACTCGTCAGCCTACATGGCTCCGATGGCTACATGTTTAGCGTTCAGCAGCAAAAGTGTATTGTCCTAGTGGGATATTTTTCACTTTAAACGGTCAGGGAAGTGGAGAATGCATGTTGAAATGCGAGCTGTCGTTGAAAGGGTGAGGATTTGGTATTGTTGCCAATTGAGAGGACCGTCTACCGATTTTTGTTGGCAAATGCAGTCATCTGACCTGTTGCAAAGGTGCACAATTGAGCCAAACATGGCCTAGCAAAGTATGGGCGTGACTGTATACGGGATGTAGTAATTAACTCACGTCTGTTAATTGAAGTTGTTTGCTGGAATTACAATGTGGAGTGATCCCACTGCCCAAAAAAATGGTGCGGTGGTAGGCGTCTGCGGAAGCCCATCGCATACCGTTATTCCTTCCCAATTCATGCCATTTTATCGTATCGCGACCATTTGCAGTTTGCTCAACCCTCTATTCTTGCTTCCAGCGCACATCAGCCACCTTAACATAAGCCACGTTGAGGAAGACAATCTTAACCGACTATTTGCATTTTTGTTTCAGGGGATTCGGACGAATTCCATAAAGCAATGCAAAAACTAGTTAGTTGATTACTTGCTCATATTTCGACAGATTCCCTCCATTATCTCCCCTCATCCAACCCACCAAACCCAATGCCTCCTGCCACGACGTAGACGCAGGTAAGTACAGATCTGCTGCGATAGTGTTCTGTTGATGAGAGATACGTAATTTGACCGCTCACTAGTACAATTCGAAACGCTATACGGGAATAAAAAGAAAATCCATCCTAGTACAGAGGTAACAGTACTCCAGGCCGACAAAGACGCTAGGTATATCTAAGGCGGGATGATTTGCAACTGCCAGTTATTCCTCACTCACCCTTCTCTCTGATGCCTTGATTATACTTCCCTTCAGAGACACCAAGCCCAGTGATGAGGTAGCAGAGTTCGTCCGAGTGCGCATCAGTGACCTCTACCAACACTAGGCAACAATATTTGTACCACAACGACTATTTCCTAGTGCTTCTACCAGTAAACATTGGCGGATTGCAATAGACGTTCTTTCAGTGGGACGCCAGAGGTGGGAAGATAAGCCCGAATGTCATTAGAAAAACTTACTTGATCTAAGAGGGCCCTAACTATTTGTTACCGTGAAATCGCAAAAGTTTCTGGCGAAAAGAATATCGCAAGAGTGCGTTTCTAGAGGTTGAGAAAGGTTGGATGGCGTCCGTTAACGTCTCAATCCCATGTTTGCGGTGAGGAGTTTACATTGAAATGACCATCGAAGCACAACTTGGAGTATTAGCAGTCGTAATGCTTTTATCGCTACGGACAATTCCATCCTTATTAAGGTGAAGTTAATGCGATGTAAGCTAAGTGGTAATCAGAGGAAGCAGTGGAAAGCAGGTCCAGTCAGCAGCAAACCTCTATGACAACGCGTATTTACTTATTCGCCATAAGTTAACACAAGCGTGTACCTGTCATTCTCTGTATGTTGCAGGATGGCTTTAGGAGAATCGTCCATAGCGTACGCCACATAACCCCTTTCAGCATCTTTGCCACAGAGGTGTGAAATATGCTTGGCAGGACATCGCACCAGACAAAAGGAAAGCCCTTGATTTGTAGCATCGCATCGTTCCGCCCAACCATATTAAGATTGCCAGAGAAATTGAAGGCGGAATAATTCCGCTCTACTCTCACACCCTTATTAAGCTTTATCAAAGACTAAGAAGACAGAATTTACTAACTCGTATGGAAGACTCGAAGAGACTAGGCCTGAATCTACATCTCAGATGAAATATTAAACTAATCGAAGGGCTAGCAACTTGTCACTCCAAAGCAATTAAAGATGGTCCTTTGCGTTCCAAATGTTGTGCAATCGGGTTTCGCTATGCTCGCTTCGTAACCAGTTTCCGGCTGTCCTCCGTTTGAGGCCATTTGAAGAATCATTCAGTGCAAGTTCGAGCCACGAGGCTGCTAACAATAGTGCAAATTTATGTCGTCTAATTGTGTATTTTAAGGCAACTGCCTGAAATGAAGACACAAAAGCGATATGCCTCTGTTGTCGTGTCATCATTTACTTACTCCAATTTTCTTGTTCTATGGGAAAATAACACCAGTGGCCATCAAAATATGACCTTGCATATTTGGCGGTATGCGTCAAGGATCATGTCGCTCTGCTATAAAATATCGCGGAATTAGGGATGGTGGAAGTGTGGACAGAGGCAATAACTTCATGCCACGGGAGGCGTTGTGTTTGAATCAGTGGAATTAATGAGAAAATTTATCTGGGTGACGAGTGGCGTTGGAGTAGAATGGAATGGGATTGAATGAGAGGATATGCGATAGCCTCTATGAGGGAACGGTCATATCACCCAGCTTTTGTGGCTAGGAGATCACCTGACACGATCAGTACAAGTGAGAAGGGCATCCACTAGGCATGCCGTCAACTGCCGCAGCTAATGGACATTCATGTTTTGTGCACGACTTACTCAGTAATGTTTGTCTCATTGAGTGTACAAGAGCACGCCCAAGATTCCCAGTCAATCCTCTTCCCATGGGGTGAGAGTTGAGGTGAAATAGGGAAATAAGCGACCTCAAATCCTGACAATGCATCAAGACTGGAGGGATAGTTTGGGGTGAGAGGGTATTGGTGGGAGAAGCAGCACAGGATTGTAAGTCATGTGATGGTGAAAGAAGACCAAGTCCAAGTACAACGAGTTCTTTGCGCCTGTGCAGAACATGTAGTGTAGCGAAATTTTGTGACGAATCGAGGGCGAAGTGGATCCAATGGCAAATGGGCACATTGTAGTAGGCGACAGTTACTTTGACTGGAATGGAGTTGATTGGATGTGTTGAGCATACAAAGAAGCTTAATTAGTCGTTGCAGAAATAGTAAAGACTGAGTAGGCGAGTGGAGGAATGGAGGTGCTGAGGAAGAAATCTTGAGCGTTCACATTTGGCAGGTCATGCCATTCCGTGGAGACTCCGCTATCTTTGCTGCTGCGTCTGTCCAACGTTCGACCGTCACTAAATCCCTGATGTTTTAGAGCAGAGTTTCAAGGATCCCTGTCATATACCGCCAGACAGGTAAGGTTATATTTTGATGACAACCGAAGCTGCTTTCGCGTAGAAGAAGTACAAGGAAGTAATAGAATGGTTAAAATTGGTGGCAGTAGTCAAAGGAGTTGAGACAGCACTTTATGTCCCCATTTTGGGCAGCTCTCTCGAAACACACAATGGGGTGTAGAAATTTGCAGCGTTAAAAGTCACCTTATGACTCAAACTTACAATAAATTTATCTTCAAGTGGCCTCAAGCGGAGTAAACTTGGAAATCGGTTGCCAAGAGGATATTCCGAAATCAGTTTGCGCAGCCGTTGGAACGTAAAGCATCATGTTAAATTGTTTTAGTGCTGAAAGCAGCATGCATTTCGCTTACTCAAGGGTTTCAGTGGAGGTGTAGAAGTAGGCTCAGTCTCCTCGTCTGCCTCCTCGTTACTCTGTTCCTACTTGACTAAATGCCATTATCCTCAGATTAGTATTTCATAAGGGTTGATAATTTCTGTCTTGTTAGTCTTTGGTAAAGTGACTAAAGGTGTGAGAATGTAGAGACCTTACTCCTTCGTCAATTTGTCCGTTAACCTTCATATGATTGGGTGGAACGATGCGATCCTTCGAGGCATGGGTGCTTCTGTTGACTTATGCGAAGTGCGCCAAATGTAGTTCATATCTCTGCTAAAAGGTTTTATTTAATGTATCTCAGGACGACTCTCCAAAGGCCATCTTGTTACACACAGGAAATGGGAGGAACAGACTGTCGTTAATATGTGGAAGAATAAGTGAATATGCAAATGAGGACCCGGTCACCGCATGGCCTCCTTTTTCCCTTCTTTCACTGACTACCATTTGGTTTGCGATAAAATTGGCTGACCTTAATAACGATGAAATTGTGCATACTGAGACAAGCCGTAGGATTTTTTACTCACAAAGGTGGGACCGATATGGCAACGGAGCCCACCTAACCTCTCTCAATCCACAGAACCGGACTCGCGCAATATTTCCCCAGCGACTAACGTTTGTGAATCCACAGTGACAAATAGTGACGACGCGTCGTAGATTAAACATAGTTTTTTGGATGGAATTCGACCCTCCGCTTCCCACCTCTAGCGTCCCACTGAAGGCACCTCCACTGGTATCTATTAATGTTTACTGCCACAAACACTAAAAAGTAGTTGGTGCTCCGCAAATTGTGTTGCCTAGCAGTTGTAGAGGCCACTGATGTGCACTCCGACGAACACTGCTCCCTCATCACTGAGTTTGCTGTTGCTGAAGGAAGGTGTGATAAATGCAACAGGAGAAGGGAGAGTGAGCAATATCTAGCAGTTACAGATCGACCCGCCTTGAATACACATTTTGACATTTGTTGGTGTCGAGTCCTATTGTCTCTTTACTGGTATAAATTTTCTCTTTATTTCTCAAAGTAGTTTTGACTCGTATTTACGAGTAGCCAACTGAAGTCGTTCTCATCATCGGAACACTCTCGTGACAAATCTGCACTAACCTGCGTCTATTTCGTGATAGACGTCATCGTGTTTGGATGGAGGGAGATAAGGGAACGGATTTGTTTGTGTGTTCAAGTAATCAACTAACCAGCTGTTCCATTACTTTGTAGAGTCCGTCTTGATCCTCTGAAAAAAAGGCGATTAGCAGGTCAACATTATCTTTTCTAAAACAGCCTATGTTAAGGTTGCTCATGTGCATGGGAGGGGAGGGCGCCCGACTGAGCCAAATGCGAATGGGTGAAGTGCGATTAAATGTGATAGGAGGGACTGTGGTGGACCTCCCTTAGCGTTAACCAAAGTACATTTTTGAGTAGTATGTTTGTCGGCAGTGGTGATCCCAACAGAGTATCAACAGAGGGTCAAGAGTTGCGCCTGTGTACAGCAATGCACATAATCTACTCAGCCATGCTTGGCTCAATTGTGCACCTTCGTAACAGTTCGCGCGACTGCATTTGCCAACCCAAAGTGGTGGAGAGTCGCCACGGTTTTGCAACAGTCCCAAACTTCAACATTTTTGACAACTGTTCACACGTTATCATGCATTTTACTCTTCCCCAAACAGTGCAACTGAGAGCGTCTATGCTGGGCTGCTACAGTTTGTGTATTTAATGCTGGTTATACAGCGAAGTGAAAAAGACCCGCACGACGAATTGTTCGGCTTATATCTACCCGTGTTTCCTCGGACTTTATCACTCGCTGTCTTTCGATACGGAAAAGGGCAGATGTCACCTTATTAGGCAAGATGACCCAGGGCTTCCACTGTCCTCGCGACATTCTGCGACATCATATTTGTCCGATAATATGCTGCTCGTTGTGATTTCCAGTGCGTGACAAACTCTGCCTGATGTTTTTCTCTGCCTCTGACCGCAGTCTTCCGTAGAATGGACTGCAACATTCAGCTAGCTGTATTCGCAGCTATATAGCCTTCCTCATTATGCAAATGTCTTTCTTTGTTTCGGCTCTTATTTTCCCTCAATGAGCATACATTTGAGTCATTTCCGTCAGTCTGGAGCCATACGTCTTCTGCAGAAGAATGGTCAATTAGTTTGATAGACTGACCATGAGGTAAACACAGGGGGATGTGAAAAGGGGTGCCACCAAACAGCTTCAACCTCTCAGGAGCACAAATTCAATCATTCAACATGTGGAGGCACAACTGGAGTCTACCTTTAATTTGTTGTATGCGACAGGATGATCTTAGGAGAATCGTCTGAAGTGCATTGCATATAACCTCGTTAATTTCTTCCACCACATAAGGCACCAGAAGAAGGTTAACAGACAGGGTGAAGATGGAGTAAGCTTTCGCTATTTCAAATCTTCTACTAAATAAAGGGGGTAGATTGATGGCCTGTCTGAAAAACTCATATAGACTCTAAATAATATTAAAAATACTTCACGAACACTACCTGTATGGTTCACTAAACCCATGCGGGTAATTGAAATGTAGGTCTCTCCCTCCCGTATGGCAACTAAAGAGAGAAGGATTAAGAGAGACAACATAGGTTCTACGAAATGGGAGTCCAACAGTGAGGACGAAATTTTGTTTATACCTTGGAGGGTGTTGTGTCACGAGAAACTTTCCATGACCTAGAGCATTGTGTTTATGGTCTTGCCATTAAACCGCTTTAAATGTCTCAATTTCATCCTGAAACTGCCATTGCGGTCTGTTGCCTGTCCTTCCACTGCCTATTTCATGGACAGCAAGGTCATTAGTGAATAGTCAGCAGTCGACCAACGCTTGGCGCGATTAGCCACTAAAAGCGCAGAGTTGGCTGTGTTCGTAGGGATATGCTGGGCAGCGAATTAGACAAATGTGTCATTTCGAGGGAGACTCCGCCTTATTACCAAAGCCTAAAGCTCAAGACCTTAACAAATCAATCTTCTTTTGCGAGGTGACGACGAACTGAGTGGATTCAATCCGCCTCGCCTCCCATCTCAGCGCAAGATAAACGATAAATAATTGTTGAATTAGCGAGGTTGCGAATAAGCAGACAAAGATTTCGTGCCTGCGACATTTACCCAACCACATACAGAATTGGAAAGTAAGGAAACTTTGGGAGGGGAGATGAATTCTAAGTCTCGTCTACATTCCTGTTCCGTCCTTTGTGATTAACACCTCACCTAAGCTTAAGGTAATATTTGACGATTTGAGGAACATGATATTTACCGTCGCCACATCAAATTCTCATAAAATACTAGCGATAAGGACGCGAGCTGGTGACAATAGAGGTTCACTTTTGGTGCGCACCACGAACCAATGGCATGATAATTTCCAGTGTGGGAATATTCAACAATTCGCTTATGCAACGAGCAACTACTTTACTCTCACGACGTCGTCCTTTGAAACCGATTTCAGATTGGGCTAATGACATTATTGTGGTAAATTAGCTTCAGTTTGTTAGATTCCGTTACCACCGAGCACACACTCCTCTTTTCTTTCAAACTCACCGCACGGGTTGATTAACCCCACACTGGTGAATGTGATACTCCACAAGTGTGTAGTTTTAGTTTCAGAGGCATAGTGCAACCTCTATGAGGCAACGCAGTATTGTTTGGTGAAGTCGACTGCGGTTTCCGATGACTTCACTATATCAGTTAGAGGACAAACGCCCTTCCACTTCTGCTCCAGTGCGTGTAACAGAAGGTTGTATAACGCCTCTTCTCTGTGTTGCAGGATATCATTAGAAGAACCTGCCGAAATCCACTGACTAACTGTTTTAAGCTCATCGCCACCATACGGAAGTGGAATATGCGTGACGCAGACTTCAGGGCCAGCAATAGACACGTTCATGATTTGAATGCACGAATGGTCTTGTCAGATGACACGACGAATAAGGACCAAATTGGAAATGGAGTGAGCTTGCCCTATGGTCAATTCGCTAAGAAATGTGGACAAATGCGCAGAGGACAAGTGTTTGCGAAAGTAATCCAGCCTATAAATAGAATATATGTGCAATGTCTACTAGGAACGTATTTCGACCACGCCTACCAAGTCTACCTGAGCTCGTCAAACCAAAGTTCTCTGCAGATGACATGAAAGTTGCTCACACCTGCAAAGCATTTGACAGCGGTGTTGGAACTTGCATCGGGTAAACACTTGAATGTTCAAGAGGATTCCTTCGAAACCGATTTTCAGGTTATGACAATGTTTGATTTTCCTGGGCACAAAAGGCTTCAAGGTATAAACTGCAGCCCGTGCACCAGGCTGACCTCTGTGTTCTCCGAAAGCTATGTGGTCTCTCCTGTTCTTTTTCTCCATTAGTATTATCAAGGCTGATCTGAACAATGCCCCAACTATCAATATCGCACATAGCCTACAAAGTGAGTTAGTGCTTTATGTAGAGGAAAGAGCGAGAAACAGCAGAAGGCGGGGTATTATTGCGGGTGAATGAAATTGTTTTTGTGCCTCATTTCAGGCGAATGTCCCACAGTCCTTAATCCCGCGGTAGAAATGAAAACAATTGCAAAATACCTAAGGCCTTAGCTGCTTCCGGGCACCCCTTTTCACCTCCTCTGGTGTTTACCTCTTAGCCAGACTACCACACAATTTGGCCGTTCCTCCGCAGAAGGCGTATGACTCCAGAATGACGGACGTGGCTCTATGTAGGCTATGTGAGGGAAAATAAGAGCCGTAGTCGAGATGGGCATTTGCATAATGAGAAAGGTATTATATTTGCGAATACTCCTAGCTGCACGTTGCAGTCCTTTACCTTGAAGTTTGGCAATCAGAAACCATCAGGTCCATCAGGCAGAGTTGGTTGCCCATACGGCAAATATGATTCCACAGAATGTCGCGGGAACGGTAGTGGCACTAAGTCATCTTCGAAGTCAATGGTACATCATGTTGACCATCAATTCCTGGGAGGGGCACCTCGTTGCAGGAGTCCCTTTCATTTCGCCCTATGACTCCGATGGCCTCATGTTCAGCGTTAAGCACAAAAAATATATGAGCCTAGAAGAATGTTACTCACTCGCACCGGTTAAGGAAGAGTAGAATGCATGAGCAAATGTGGACAGTGGTGGAAATGGTGAGGCTTGGAACGGTTGCCAACTTTAGGCACTGTCTACCACTTTGGGTTGACAAAGGCAGTCAGGTGACCTGCTACGAAGGCAGACAATGAAGTCAAAGATGGCCGCGTAAATTATGGACATGACCTTACACTGGCCGTGGCAATTGTCTCACGTCTGTTGATTGAAGTTCTTCATTGGACGGAGCATTTGAAGTGATTCTACAACTCTGCCATTCCTTCCCATTCCTTTCCTTTCCATCCCATTCCATTCCATTCCATTCCATCTGATCGCATTGCGGCCATTTGAACTTGGATCTGTTGGGCGTCCTTAAATTCGCTGCACACAAGCATCCTTAACATAAGCAACGTTAAGGCATATAATTTGGACCTACTAATTGCCTTTTTGTTTCAGCTGATCCAGACGAATTCCGTAAAGCAATGGAGAACCTGGTCAGTTGATTTCTTGCACTATATGCACAAATGGCCTAGCCTACCACCTTTTATCCAACCACAATGCCTTCTGTGACGACATAGACACAGAGTAGTGCATGTTTGTTGCGTAGAAACAAGCTAGTGCGGATTTGGTGCGATAGGCTTGCGGTGATGAGAGCTACGTTAGTTGATTGCTCACAAATGGAAGTTAAAACGTTATGCCCAAATAAAAAGGGAATCCATCCTAGCAAGGAGATAATAATAATCTGCGCCGGCCAATGTTAGGAGGTGTATCTAAAGCGAGGTGAATTGCAACCGCTAGTTATTCCCTACTGTCTTTACACCGTAATGTTTTTATCACACCCTCCTCAGCGACACCAAACTGGGTGACGAGGGAGCAGTGTTCGTCGGAGTGTGCAGCAGTGGCCCCTGCAACGGCTCAGCAATACAATTTGCAAAGCAACGACTATCTCCAAGTGCTTTTGCCAGTTAACATTGGCAGATATCAGTCGACGTTCTTTCAGTGTGACACAAGAGGTGGGAACTCGAGGGGTGAATGTAATTGAGAAAAGAGCGCACTTAATTCGACGTGGGCTGCAATTAATTGTGACTGTGGACTCACGAGAGTTGGCGGCGAGAAGAATATCGCGAACGTCCTCTTCTGAAGGCTGCAAGAGGTTGGTTGGCCTTTGATTCAATCTTAGTCCCCAATTTATGGCAAAGAGCTTAAAATCCGCAAACAATAGGTAAAGCTCACTTCCTAATGCCAGTAAGAGAATGCCTTTGCTTTTGAACCATCTACAACGGCGCTTGGTGCAAGGTCACGAATACGATCTCCATCCGTGATGCGAAAACGCCTTTTCGCATTGGCCTACTCATCTACCAACTAGTGACAAGTGTTGCCTGCAGATGACGTTGTCTCTTTTTCAACCCGCTACACAAATTACACCATTATTACTTGATGGACGTGATGGACACCACCAAACGTATTTCGTTTAGTGGAATTGACCCCAATTCCTGTGGAGTCCGTTTTTACCATCTTCTGCATTTCCAACTCTTTCAATACATTCAAGGGCCTTGGCCATCTACTGTCAGCAAGTGTAGAATGGGTTTTAGAAGTTAGGAAATTCCGTCAATCCGCAGTCGGGTGATTAGGCAGGGTCTATATATGCGCAATATGGTATACAATCATGACCTTGCCCCATATGAGTTGTGGCAGACGATGTTGGGTACTTTTCAACTTGCTGCTCAGTACACACGCATCCTACGCCAGATATGTGCAAATAGCATGCAATAGCCTAGGTTAGGCGAGTATATTCACCTCTTACGAACAGAGAAACGAAGAGCCAAACTCCGTGTAATTCATTATACGGAAGTCATTGTAGATGAAGAAGTGGAATTAATCGATGGATTTTTTCTAGGTTTGTGGAACCAATCAACTAACCACTTCATAGAAATCACTTGATACGTCTGAAATAACAAATGCATACGATGATGTTGTTCAGAATACTCAGAGGATTAAGAGTGTTCGCCTCAATCGGCGCAAGTGAAAAATATTTTGCCAGGATGATAGATCGTTAGTGTCAAATGCTGAGCATAATGGGTCCTTCTACATATCTCTGTAATAATCATACAGATTTTCTTATCCGCATTGGCCAGTTCATCCTCCAACTTTGCCACATTCGTTCCCAGGTGACATCGAATTCTGCCTCATACGCAAAAATACCACCCTTGTAAATAGTGGTGAAACTGTGAGCAGAGTCGAGTAATCTCTTTGTGCATAAAGTTCTTTCCTTCCAACATGAAGTCGGAGTATTTCGACTGTTTTTCTGGTTAAGGGGCAAAAGCAAATGTGTGAGGAATAGTGAACGAGCAAAATCTGTTTAGTCGCTTCTCCCAAAAGCAACCTTCATTCCAGCTTAACTTATCAGGAATAACACACTACGAAGCTAAATAAAGCCAAATTCGTTAGATCTCCAATTCGTCCCGCTAAGTGATACACACCTTCACCGTCCATCCTGCAGCGTCAAAGGCGCTTGTTCAGACCCGCCATTAAAACCACACTGAGGAAAGTTTAACGTGGCTATCTGCACTTGCCTCTTGCAAGGCTGAATAATTGGACGAATAAACGCTTCGCCTTTCCAGCCGTCTCCACTGGTGAAAGTAAAGCACTTTCAAGGTCGATTAGGTGTGCATTTGTCCACAATCACATGGTACAACCTGTAACAGGGTTAGGCCCCTTCTTCGTTCAAAGCGCATGCACCATTTGAGCTGACTTCGAATAATGCGGAAATCGGAGAGGTTGCTTTAAGACTTACGTCAACGCTGGTAAGATGCAATTAGCCAGAAAATGCGCAGTGGCTTCTTCTATCATTACATTTGCCCTCCTCCACCACCCACTACATTACATGCACGTAATTACGATCGAGATTACAGCAAATTAGGCACTCAGCATTTCAATATACGCACAGATGCCCCTGCGTAAAGTCAACAACTGTCACCATAGTGTGTACTGATTTATTAGGCTGCGGTGAGTGGAAATAGCACTCCCAGAGGCGATAATTTTGCTCATCAGGCATGGAACTGGAAGGACTGTAGGTCAGGCTGGTAGTTAAAATGTTGATGTAATTAGCAGAGATTTGAGTAGAAAGGATGGAGAGATGAAGCTGAAGAGATGGTACAAATGTCTTCGAAAGGGATGTCAACCTGTTGCAGGTGGTTCACTTTGAACCTTGGGGCTTGTGATGCCAACAATGTGTTTTCCTTCATCTAGACCATTATCAACGCGTTCTTAACATTAATCCGTTTTGAAGACCTCAGGTTCACCTCAAGTTGGTGGTTGCGTTCTGTTGCCAAGTCGAAAGCACATGGTAAATCGGCCAATCCACTCAGTTGGATTCTCCTTTGACTAATTTACGTGGAATTGACTTTTAGCCAATAGGCGGTGTACATATCTTTAGAATGCCCCTATTTCGGTGTTGAAACCCTGCCTAATTGCTGAAATGGGTGGGGGAGGGACTGAAAACTGAACTCAGCCCAATCGTAGGGTGTTCAGTTGCATGCAAGTAGAAGCAATCATCTAGGTGGTGGTAAGCGTACTGCTAGTATAACAAGCTTCAAGTCATACATAGGATCGAGTTTACTAGGTGTGTCTGTGTGTTTCATGAAAGCTACACGGTCTCTGTTACTCGCTTCCGCACAGTTTCTGCCGCACCGGCTCCACGGTTTTCCACAGCGAAGTTACAAAGATGTAGCTTAGACACCGGTCGGCAGGGATGTAAATATTTTGATGATGAGGAAAGCAATTAAAGGGTTAAAAATCGGCGTTATTAGTGATTAGCTCAGTGGTGATATCAAATTTCTATTTCATAGAAATTGAGAAATGATTACCCACGGAGTAGTCAGGCAATAGTAAGCAGGGAAAATAACGCCAATACTTCTGCGGAACAGTCGATGTAGTAAGGTCTAATGTCGATAATCACACAAATGTCCAAATGAAATTATGCAGATTGATTTAATGAAATAGTGGAGGAGAAGCAGCTATTTAGTGAGCATAGACAAGATTTACTGAAGACTGATTCCATGGACGTGGTATCCGTTCCTACTTCCCTCACTTCTCTATCGTCTACAGCTCTTCTATCTGCCGTTCGCATTCACGCGTCTCCCAGTGAAACACAATTGATGCTTTATCGCCTTAGTTTTTGAGGTAATTCGAGTCCATCTCATTAAGCATCCCACGTCCCCAGGACACAACTATTCCCAGAAACATCGTTAGTAATTTGGAAATGCTCAAAAAATTGGCTCCGTGGTCACCATCTGCTGTGCAGTTGAAGGTACCACTTTGCAGTTCCTCTCTTGGCTTTCTCATCCTTCCCATTAAAACTAAATTATAAGTAAACTCTACTGAATTGCGTTGTCGTTACTTAATCATTTAGCCAATGTAAACTTCAGCTTTCTGCCAATAGTTCTTTACTTTGCAGCTCAACGTTGCGTATTTGCTGCGGTATTTGTGACTGCCCACCAATGTGTGAATTCAGAGGCACAACTTACTTCAAGGTATAAATTGCATCCAGTGTACGAGACCGACTACCCTGTTTCGTAAAACCTATGCTATCTCTCTTGCTATTTTTCCTCATAAATTTTACCCTCAATAGTGTCAAGGCGGATTACATCAATGCCGCAATTGTAAAACTCACACATAATCTGCGAAGTAAGTTAAGTGTTATTTCCGAAGAAGAAGAACTTGGAAATAGATGTATATCATCCCCGTATCTCATTTCAGGCAAGTGCCCCAAAGTACGTAGTGTGGCGGTAGAAATGAGCGCCATTACGAACTACCTTGTGGCTCGCACTTTCAATAAATTGAAGCTCAGTTGGCCTCGAAGAAAGATGCGTGTGGGCATCGTTTCCTGAGGAGTCATCTTGGACTTCCAGTTGCGCACTCGATGGAGTGTCGAACAGGCACTTCAACTGCTCTACAATTGGGAACAACCTGCATTTCAACTACTCATACAGTTCAAGCGTAGGATTCGGGTAGTCTTAGTGTATTTGACGCCATAATTTGACTCTGTTCCTAGCAGACTAACTGGAAATATGTATTCATAGAGTATATATGAGTTCCTAAGAAATGCTATTTATGCTTATAATTAGGGAAATTTTTAAAGTGGAAAAAGCTTATTCCATCCCCACTCTGTCCATTGATCTTCGTCTGATGCGGCACAAAGACGGGTTCATTCAAGTCATGAATGCCGATTTCTATTATCCCGATGTCACTATCAAGCATGTCTCAGTGCCCTATTCCGTGGAGGAAATTAACATTGTTATATGCGGTGCACTTAAGACGGTTCTTCTAAGATCATCCTGTCGCATACAGCAAATAGAAGGTATGCTCCAGTTGTGCTTCCATCTGTTAATTGGGTGAAGTTGTGCCTACCGAAGGCCTTAGGGGCTTCTGGATCCCTCTTAACACCTCTTCCTATGTTTGCCCCATGGCCAGACTATCCCACTAACCGGCCATTCCTCTGGAAAAGGCGTATGACTCCTGACGGTCAGACATGGCCTGTTGTAGACTCGTTGAGGGGAAATAATAGCCGTTAACCAAGAAAGATTTTTGCATACTGCGGAATTTATTATGGCTGGGAATACGCCTAATTGCCCGTTGAAGTCCTTTCTCTTGAAGCCCGCCCATCAGAGGCAAAGAAATCCATCAGGTGGAGTTGGTCATACGCTCGAAGACAGTATAATCAAGATATTGTCTGACAGATGTGATGGCGCAGAGTATCGCGCGGATGGTAGACGCGGCGTATCATCTTGCCTGAAAGAGGCGACATCTCCGCATCTTCGAACCTAAAGACAGCAATACATCACTTTGATGATTAACTCGTCAGCCTACATGGCTCCGATGGCTACATGTTTAGCGTTCAGCAGCAAAAGTGTATTGTCCTAGTGGGATATTTTTCACTTTAAACGGTCAGGGAAGTGGAGAATGCATGTTGAAATGCGAGCTGTCGTTGAAAGGGTGAGGATTTGGTATTGTTGCCAATTGAGAGGACCGTCTACCGATTTTTGTTGGCAAATGCAGTCATCTGACCTGTTGCAAAGGTGCACAATTGAGCCAAACATGGCCTAGCAAAGTATGGGCGTGACTGTATACGGGATGTAGTAATTAACTCACGTCTGTTAATTGAAGTTGTTTGCTGGAATTACAATGTGGAGTGATCCCACTGCCCAAAAAAATGGTGCGGTGGTAGGCGTCTGCGGAAGCCCATCGCATACCGTTATTCCTTCCCAATTCATGCCATTTTATCGTATCGCGACCATTTGCAGTTTGCTCAACCCTCTATTCTTGCTTCCAGCGCACATCAGCCACCTTAACATAAGCCACGTTGAGGAAGACAATCTTAACCGACTATTTGCATTTTTGTTTCAGGGGATTCGGACGAATTCCATAAAGCAATGCAAAAAACTAGTTAGTTGATTACTTGCTCATATTTCGACAGATTCCCTCCATTATCTCCCCTCATCCAACCCCACCAAACCCAATGCCTCCTGCCACGACGTAGACGCAGGTAAGTACAGATCTGCTGCGATAGTGTTCTGTTGATGAGAGATACGTAATTTGACCGCTCACTAGTACAATTCGAAACGCTATACGGGAATAAAAAGAAAATCCATCCTAGTACAGAGGTAACAGTACTCCAGGCCGACAAAGACGCTAGGTATATCTAAGGCGGGATGATTTGCAACTGCCAGTTATTCCTCACTCACCCTTCTCTCTGATGCCTTGATTATACTTCCCTTCAGTAACACCAAGCCCAGTGATGAGGTAGCAGAGTTCGTCCGAGTGCGCATCAGTGACCTCTACCAACACTAGGCAACAATATTTGTACCACAACGACTATTTCCTAGTGCTTCTACCAGTAAACATTGGCGGATTGCAATAGACGTTCTTTCAGTGGGACGCCAGAGGTGGGAAGATAAGCCCGAATGTCATTAGAAAAAACTTACTTGATCTAAGAGGCCCTAACTATTTGTTACCGTGAAATCGCAAAAGTTTCTGGCGAAAAAGAATATCGCAAGAGTGCGTTTCTAGAGGTTGAGAAAGGTTGGATGGCGTCCGTTAACGTCTCAATCCCATGTTTGCGGTGAGGAGTTTACATTTGAAATGACCATCGAAGCACAACTTGGAGTATTAGCAGTCGTAATGCTTTTATCGCTACGGACAATTCCATCCTTATTAAGGTGAAGTTAATGCGATGTAAGCTAAGTGGTAATCAGAGGAAGCAGTGGAAAGCAGGTCCAGTCAGCAGCAAACCTCTATGACAACGCGTATTTACTTATTCGCCATAAGTTAACACAAGCGTGTACCTGTCATTCTCTGTATGTTGCAGGATGGCTTTAGGAGAATCGTCCATAGCGTACGCCACATAACCCTTTCAGCATCTTTGCCACAGAGGTGTGAAATATGCTTGGCAGGACATCGCACCAGACAAAAGGAAAGCCCTTGATTTGTAGCATCGCATCGTTCCGCCCAACCATATTAAGATTGCCAGAGAAATTGAAGGCGGAATAATTCCGCTCTACTCTCACACCCTTATTAAGCTTTATCAAAGACTAAGAAGACAGAATTTACTAACTCGTATGGAAGACTCGAAGAGACTAGGCCTGAATCTACATCTCAGATGAAATATTAAACTAATCGAAGGGCTAGCAACTTGTCACTCCAAAAAGCAATTAAAGATGGTCCTTTGCGTTCCAAATGTTTGTGCAATCGGGTTTTCGCTATGCTCGCTTCGTAACCAGTTTCCGGCTGTCCTCCGTTTGAGGCCATTTGAAGAATCATTCAGTGCAAGTTCGAGCCACGAGGCTGCTAACAATAGTGCAAAATTTATGTCGTCTAATTGTGTATTTTAGGCAACTGCCTGAAATGAAGACACAAAAGCGATATGCCTCTGTTGTCGTGTCATCATTTACTTACTCCAATTTTCTTGTTCTATGGGAAATAACACCAGTGGCCATCAAAATATGACCTTGCATATTTGGCGGTATGCGTCAAGGATCATGTCGCTCTGCTATAAAATATCGCGGAATTTAGGGATGGTGGAAGTGTGGACAGAGGCAATAACTTCATGCCACGGGAGGCGTTGTGTTTGAATCAGTGGAATTAATGAGAAAAATTTATCTGGGTGACGAGTGGCGTTGGAGTAGAATGGAATGGGATTGAATGAGAGATATGCGATAGCCTCTATGAGGGAACGGTCATATCACCCAGCTTTTGTGGCTAGGAGATCACCTGACACGATCAGTACAAGTGAGAAGGGCATCCACTAGGCATGCCGTCCAACTGCGCAGCTAATGGACATTCATGTTTTGTGCACGACTTACTCAGTAATGTTTGTCTCAAGTGGCGAGTCCTCCAGGCGGGTCAAGCGTGTGCATCTGTCCACCGAAAGCGATAACACAAGTCCCCTCAGTTGCAATCGTCCCAAAGTCTCACCTTTTCACCTACTCCTCACATTTCACCACTCAATCTACTCTTCTTCATCCCGTTGCTGATGGAAATTACTTTACCAAACCCGACATTAGGTCAATTTAAATGCTGAACAGAAATGGTCCATCCATTTTATCACTGTAATAATCAACGGACGTGTGGAGTATCATTGAGAGCGAAAGGAAATTACTGCAACAATTTACACCTCCTACGGAAGACTGTCAACGTGCCTTCTGGTTCCACTTTCTGAACAGTACATTCTTCAACTTTCCACATGCGTTCTCAGACAACGTTGGAGCCTGCCTCATTCGCAAAATATCACCTTTGTAAATGGCGGCACAGAAGGTGGCGAAGTTGTGAACAGAGTGAGCAGAGTCAATTCTCTCGCACCAAAGTTCATTCCTTCCATCAGGGTTTGAGCAATTCGGCAACTATCGCCCAAGCGAGAAATAAAGGCAAATAGTTTACGAAGAGTGGTGGAATGTACAGAATTTGTCTCTCGCGTCTCCTCATGGGAACCTTCATTCGCCGAGCTACCTTGGCAGGCATAACAGACCATGAAATTAACGAAATGCTATACGCGTTGGCTGTCCAATTCGTTTAACAGAGTGGACAGACCTTCCATCATTTAAGTTCAACACTTCGCCTCCATTTCCCTTATCATTTAGTCATACGTAGGCCCCAATGTGTTTTCCAGTTGATTTCTTAAAAGTCTATTTAAATCCTGTTCACCAAACTCACCCACCAATCCTACGAAAAATGTGAGACCTCTATTGCTCATTCTCGCCACGCTTTGTCTGCCATTGCCTTGCCCTGCACACGGAAATGTCATTTCGGAAAAGAAATATGGGGAATCGGTAGTTGTTGGAAGAAGATGTAATTCATTTACCTTTCCTCCATTTCAGTCTACTGTCAACAGATTACACGATGTTACCGTAGGAATTAGTATCAGCATAAAATTCACTTGTGGCTCACGCTTACGTTTTTTTTTAATTTCCAAGCGCCTCTTCCGAGGCCACCTGGAAATCCGGTTATCAGGGAATGTTCTTGGACTTCCGATTACTCACAGAATGCAAACTGAACGCACCCATCTTTAATTGCTTCGCGTTGGGAGCAACTTTCATTTGAACTACAGACAACTCTTCTTTGAGTTAGATCAGGTAGGCTTCACCCATTTCTTTGCATGTTCTATAAACCGTTCTTAGTCCATACAAATAGGAATTTGATTAAGAAACTGCTATTTCGAGGATTACGCTCGCTTCCCTGTGAACCATTCCCCAATATTACCCCTTTAAGCATGCCCTTCTTTCATGTCCTTATTCCATGGAGGGGCGTTGACACTATTCAATTTCCGACAAGTTATATGCTTATCTCACCCACAAAAAAAATGGGAGACACAGGGACAGCATACACTTGAATGCTCTCCCTCTTAACGTGCGTCCTTCAAATTTGCCCTGTGTTTTCTCCAGGGCGACGATGATGCTTCTCGGAGCAGTCGATATCAACGATACCCCCTCGCACTCTTAGTTGGATTTGATAGAGGACATGAATGGATCCAAAGTGCCACATTCTTTCTGCTTATCTCTCTCTT